>CM066034.1:928325553-928622254 GCA_033557465.1 Ichthyophis bannanicus
TCTCTCTCCCTCCCTCGCTGCAGGCTGCAGGCTGCGAGAGACGCATCTTCGCGTCTCTCGCAGCCTGCAGCGAGGGAGGGAGGGAGAGAGACCCGACCGGACCCGCCCCGCCCAGCTTTTAGCGGGGGCCCCCGCGGCAGCTGTGGGGGCCCCGGGGCGGCAGCCACCAGGTTTTTTTTTTAAATTAAATTTTACTTTAGGCCGGGGGGGATAGGACTCCTACCCCCCCCCCCCGCCAAAAGTTAAATTTAATTTAAAAAAAAAGCTGGTGGCTGCCGCCGCCGGGCCCCCTCTGCTGCCGCGGGGGCCCCGTCTACAAGCTGGTCGGGTCGGGTCCGGTCCGGTCGGGTCGGGTCGGGTCTCTCTCCCTCCCTCGCTGCAGGCTGCGAGAGACGCGAAGGGAGAGCGTCTCCTCGCGTCTGTGTTAAGCCCGCAGGGGCTGATGGGAAATCCCATCAGCCCCTGCGGGCTTAACACAGACGCGAGGAGACGCTCTATCTTCGCGTCTCTCGCAGCCGGGAGGGAGGGAGGGAGACGAGACCCGACCCGACCCGACCCGACCGGACCAGACCATACCATCTTGTAGACGGGGCCCCCGCGGCAGCAGAGGGGGCCCCGCGGCGGCAGCCACCAGGTTTTTTTTTTTAATCGAATTGAAAAAAAAAAAACCTGGTTCTATTTTTTGTGGGCCCCTGCCGGTTGTGGGCCCTACGCCATGGCGTACATGGCGTATACGTAAATCCGGCCCTGTTAGTGGGATATTCATTTCTCTCCTCTCAAGCCCTGCTGGATCCTCTACAATTTGGCTTTCATCCTTTACATTCTACTAAAATGGCTCTTGCCAAAGTCTCCAGTGACCTCTTCCTGGCAAAATCCAAGGGTCTTTACTCAAGCCTCATTCTTCTTGACCTTTCTACTGATTCTGACACTGTTGACCACAACTTCTCCTTGATACCTTGTCCTCACTAGGTTTTAGCGCTTTGTGCTATACTGGTTCTCTTCTTATCTCTCCCATTGCTCTTTCAATGTTTGTTTTGGTGGATCCTCCTCTACTGCTATCCCGCTCTCAGTTGATGTATCCCAAGGATATGTCTTGGGTCCACTCCTTTTCTCTCTCTAAATCATCAGAGAAGCAGGATTGTATGAAGACAACAGAGGTGGGAAGATTAGTGGAAGACTCATCAACAACCTTTGCTATGCTGATGATACTACATTACTGGCTGAAAGTGAAGATGATCTGAAACATTTGCTTCTCACGATCAAGGAACATAGGGGTATGTTTACTAAACCGCCTTAATGTTACCGGCGCTAGTTGCAGCGTTAATGTGCAGAATGCCATATAAGGTAGTGGGCGGTCCGGAAGTAAGGTTGCAAGGAAATGGTATTGTGCGATAGTTTGTGCCGTGGCACATTAATGCGCGTTAACCCTAAGTTCACGCCAGCACAGGGTTAAAAGCTATAAAGATGTAGCCCACTGGTTACTGCAATGATTGTGGAGGCAGAGGTCATGGGTTTGACCCCACAGTGGTGTTATGTAAGAAAGCTGTCTGAGGCGTTTCCTTTTTTAAACTTAAATCAGTGCTGTCTGAGGCATTTTCTTTTTAAATTTAAATCAGTGCTGCCAGCAAAAACACCCTCACAGTGCCATAAAATAAGGTGCAGCATAAGGCGCCCTATAAGGCACTCCATAGGGCACATTATAAAGTGCACTGTCCACCAAGGCACCTTATAATGTGCCCTATAGGGCGCTTTATAAGGCGCTCTATAGGGCGCCTTATGAGGCACCTTTGGCTACGGCACTGTGAGGGTGTTTTTGCTGGCAGCATTGATTTAAATTAAAAGGAAAAGCCTCAGGCAGCCTAATAAATAATGCCACTGTGGGATCAAACCCATGACCTCTGCCTTTGTAGTCATTGAAGTAACCAGTGGGCTACATCTTTATAACATCTAGAACACCACTGGCTGGCTACAGAAAGACTGCAGGTCACCACACAAACTGTCTGCTGTGGTTACCAGGATAGGGTAAACCCACCCATACCCATGATGCACTGCACATGCAGATCAGCAGCCTACATCTGATCACAAGATGGGGTATGCGCCTCTATAGCACCCCGGCCTGGTAGGGGGAACTGACCGTGTGTGTTACTGGCACAGAGTAGCTACAGACCGTGACATTGTGCGGTTTCTGTGCTCACCCTGAGGGGAGGTGGGGCACCCAGCACCAGGTCCGCAGCACCTGGCTTGGCTGAGGTAGACTGTGCTGCAGGTCCACATCAGTGCTAGTGTGTGATGGGTAATCCCTACAGACACACCTAGGATACACCTGTGTCCATCTGTATTTCCCAATCACATCTAGCCCTTGTGGACTATGATGCACCCAGAATAGTGCATATTCTGTGTGATTGCCATGGTCACATGTTATAAGAGAAGAGTGGTGGTTGGACCCAAAAGCATATTATGTAGTACCACCCAACCTGCCCTGTGGGGGACAGGATCTCCCATCAACCCCAGTCCTGCTGGAGAATAGGCACCCTGCAGGGCAGTCAATGCAGATCTGTATGCATCACATAGGGCACTAGCAGACAGGCAGTAGGCCTGGGAAAGCTCAGCTGCCCCCCACCACTATCTGACATTCACCAGCAGAGGGTACAGTCAGTTTCCACCTGCTGCACCCTGCAAGTTGTTCCAATCATACACAAGCTAACTGCAGACAGTCTGCTAGCTAGTACATAGTGCATGTTCCTGGAGAAACTGTCTGCACCCACAAATGGGATGTGAGCACACACACCAAACAAGTATGTCAGTGATTGGGCCCCAGAAAAAGACTGTATAGCACTATGGGAGAACCTAACCATGCCATGGTCACTGCTCAATCAGGGTGAGAGTGACCTCCCAGCATGACATGCTGTGGCCACCCTGTCCATGCAGGTGGTGGTCGGGCACTACAATGTCCCAGCCATTGCCCTATGCCCTGTGCAGATGCATCCCGCCGAGGCCGCCCTGTCCGGGCCATACCCACAGTACCTTGCTCCTCATTATGCACATTGGCAAGCTAACACTGGAAACAGTGCAAGCAGTGTGGGCTCAGTATGGTGTAGGCAGCCACAAAACACTGGATAGACATACACACACTCCCACACCTATGCCAGCATTGCGCAAATATAGAGGTTTTTGGCAGCCCTGGCCACCACACCAGTCCTGGGCATAGTGCAGGCATTGCTATGGTATGAAATACTGTTGGGGTCACTCCCCGGGGTGGTAAACACTGTCAGAAACCAAAACTGAAACACACTCCACAGATATCAGAAAGGTTGCTATGATGCATCTCTATCAACAAATTATGTTTAACTTAGGATTTGTTATCTGCCATTAATCATAGCAACCTTTTGATATATGTGTAACGTGTTCCCAAGTTTAGGATGGCATTGCTGAGGTATGCAGGTGCTAGTATTGGGAGATGGTGCTCCGTGCAGGGCCGAACAGCCTCACTCTCCATGAGGCTTTGGATAGTGGAGCCTGTGGGTGTGGGTGTTTGTGCCCCTGTTGGCCGCTTGCTCTAGGGCAGAGGTTCCTAACTCCAGTCCTGGTGGGCCAAACATGGTTCAGGTTTTCATGCTGTCTGTAATGAATATGCATGAGATACATTTGCATACAATGGGGGCGGTGCATACAAATGCAGCACAGGCATATTTATTAGGGACAGCATGAAACCTGAATGGTGTTTGGCCCTCCAGGATTGCAGTTGGGAAACTCTGCTCTAGGGATTGCATATGTCTATGGTGTCTGTGCCCTGTAGGGTAAAATATAGGCGTTTGTGGCATGTTTATTTAATCTGCAATAAAGGTTCTGTCTTTATTACGACGGTTTAGTACTGGGTAAAATATAGGGACATGGTTTGCAGGAGCCACAGCTGGGACTTAAACCTATGACCTTCTACCCTTGAACACACTGGCTGTGTGTACTGCACCAAACTGTTGCCACAGAGGCAGATCATTCCTTGGGGATACCATTACTGTTCGTCAGACAGATCTTGTCTGTTGCAGTGCACGGCACCCACCTAAATGGGGCTTGGCCGTGGTCTGCTGTGGGCAGATGCCACTGCCCCCTCCATCACCAGCACCCCTCCACCATCATGCTGACATGCCCTTGTGCTGGTGGTGCTGGTGGTGTGCAGTCCCAGGCCATCCAGTGTGCCGGTAGGTGGCTGCCTATGCTGCATGATATGGGGTAGGGGTGCCTGCCTAGACATCCACGCTTCCCCCCGGTACCGGCTGCCAATGTTATATGCCCTTTGGGGAACTTGCTGGGTACTGTCCCCTGGGACACTGTGGGACACACACTTGTGGCCATGTTTGCCCTTGGTCAGTTGCTGCCTTGCTGGTTTTCTGCTTCTACATTCCTATGTGTCACCTAGGCATATGGCTAGCCCACCTTGTGTCCCAGCTGCCCCACTGTATGTCCCACCTGCAGCCCCCTGTACCCCATTTGCAGCCTCACCATAGTGCCCTCTCGTACTAGGGTACTATGATGTTGCTGCACATCTATCACTACTATCACTTTTCTTGGTTTCCCTGCCTTTGCTGCACATTGCTGACTGAAATGGTCTCTCTCCCCTGCAAATGTGCCTCTAGCGCGAGGTTTTCACTGGCGCTATTTTTAAGACCTTTATTTCACAGCGTTAGGGTGCATGGAGCCTCTCCCCGCTCATTGACCCCTAATCTCCGCCCCTGGGGAGCCTTACTCCACCCTCTGCACACCTTACCGCCGCCGGAGACGTTATCACGCGATATGTGACATACTCGCATGGTAATGCGCCATTATTGCGTGATAATGTCACGTATCACGCAATAACATCGCAGCTGTGCCATTAGCGCCGTTTAATAAACATGCCCCATAGTCTTAAAATGGGCCTGCACCTTAATATAAATAAGACAAATGTCATGACAACTGGCAAAATCAATAAGTTCATCGTTGAAGGGGAAGAAATTGAAATCGTGGACAACTTTAACCTACTTGGATCAACTATCAATAAAGAAGCAACAAGCAGTCAAGAAATCCGACGATGCATTGCTCTTGGCAGAATGGCTATGAAAAACCTAGACAAGATTCTCAAGAGCAGAGATGTCTCTCTCCATACAAAGATTCGACTCATTCAAGCCATGGTATTTTCAATAACATCTTATGGATGTGAAAGCTGGACAGTGAAAAAGATAGACAGGAAGAAAATTGATGCCTTTGAATTATGGTGGTGGCGGCGAAAACTGCGTATTCCATGGACTACCCGAAGAACAAGCCAGTCAGTACTAGATGAGATCAAACCTAAGCTTTCTTTAGAAGTTCAGATGACAAGACTTCGACTTTCGTACTTTGGACACATCATGCAAAGAGAAAGATCATTAGAGAAAGACATTATTATGCTTGGCAAGATAGAAGGTCAACGCAAAAGAGGAATGCCAGCAAAGAGATGGATTAATACAATAACAGCAGCTACGGGTACCCGTCTGTCAACAATGAGCTGCCTGACTGGAGACCAAACACAATTTAGGACAACTATCCAGAGTGTTGCCATGAGTCGATACCGACTTAACAGCACTTAACAACAACAACATACGCAGTCTCTTGGTGTACTCATCTTTTCCCATGGCTTTCAGTACCATCTTTACACTGATGGCACCCAAATCTACCTCTCTATACCTGAAATCTTTCTGGCAATCCAGGCCCAAATCTCTGCTTGCCTTTATGATATTTCTGCTTGGATGTCTTACCGCCGCTTGAAATTGAACATGGCCAAAACTGAGCTGCGTATTTTTCCCCCTAAACCCTCCTCTCCCCTTTCTCAGTCTCTGTGGATAACTCTCTACTCCTCCCTGTTTCCTTGGCTTGCAACCTTGGGGTCATCTTTGACTCCTCACTCTCCTTCTCCACACACATCCAACTGATAGCTAAAACCTGTTGTTTCTTTCTTTACAATATCAGCAAAATTTGCCCCTTCCTCTCTGACCATACTACTAAGACATTCATCCACTCTTTAGTAACCTCCCACCTAGACTATTGCAACCTACTCCTTGCTGGTCTCCCTCTGAATCATGTCTTTCTCCTTCAATCTGTTCAAAACTCTGCTGCACAACTAATCTTCAGCCAGCCTTAATATACTCATATAACTCCTCTTCTCAAGTAGCTTCCCTGGCTCCCTATCCATTTCTGTATCCAGTTCAAACTTCTCCTACTGACCTATAAGTGCATTCACTCTGCAGCTCCTCACTACCTTCGCTCTCTTATCTCTCTCTACACCATGCCACTGCAGCTCCGTGCAGGAGCCGCAATCCCCAGCAGCAACGGAAAAGTTCTTCTCCCCGTAGCCTGACCCCCAATCGGGCTGCCGTGGCCAGGGTCAGGCTGTGGGGAACTCCCTGCACCCCCTCACCTCTTCGGCAGGCCCCGGATCTGGTGTCCTCCTCTGTCTAGGGGGATTTATTCCACCTCCGAGGCATATATCACATAAGCTGAAATAGGATCTCAGGCGAGGGCACTTACTGTAACAAAAGAGGTGTGCATGGAAAGAAATTTTGTTTTATGTCATTATGTAGTTTTATTTTCCATGTATATCATTTGTTTTATATTAGCATGTGCTAAATCTCTGTTATGCATGTAGAGACCGATATTCTTCTGGGATGGCTATGCATTGCTACAGCACATAGTCATTGCTGCTGACTTTTAACCCCAGATATTCAATGCTGGAGTCATAAGTGGCCCCGGCATTGAATATCTAAGGTCGTCGCACAGCCTCCGCAGCCACAGAAGTTTCACTCACTCCCCCCCCCCTTAACTCCCAACTTTTCTCTTCAACCTCTGCTACCCTTTCTTCCTTTTCTATGATCTCTGATGAGGAAACTACACACATTCTTTCCTCCTCCAAACTCACTGCCTGTTCCTCTGATCCTATTCCCACCAGTCTCCTAAGCCCCATCTCCTCCACCGTTGTCCCTTCCATCTCTCACATTCTTAACCTATCTCTCTGCACTGCAACTGTTCCTGCAGCCTTTAAGCATGCTGTGGTCACACCTCTCCTTAAGAAACCCTCGCTTAACCCTACTTGTCCTTATAACTATTGACCCATCTCCCTCTCCCCTTCATCTCTGAACTGCGGTGGAGTGAAGACTGCTCCTCACTACCTTTCCTATCTTATCTCTCCCTACACCCCTCCTCGTGAACTCCACTACTCTGGCAGAGCGCTTTTATCTGTGCCCTTCTCTTCTCCTATAACTCCAGACTTCGATCCTTTTGCCTTGCTGCTCCTTATGCCTGGAATAAACTACCTGAGTCAGGATTCATCTCTGGCTGAAAACTCACCTCTTCGAGGTCACTTTTGGATCCGGATCCACTTAGTCTCCAAGGTGTTTCCTTACCATTCCCCTAGATGTACCCTTGTCCTCAGTTGTTGTGCAGTCCTTATTAAATTGTAAGCTCTGATGAGCAGGGACCGTCTCTTACATTTGTTTATACAGTACTGCATATGCCTTGTAGTGCTATACTAAGGATCAGTAGTAGTCGTAAAAGTTAACTGGATAGTGGCGATATTGAGCCGCTGCCTGGTTAGCTCCTATGGGTAAAGCTAGCCAGCTTTTGCTGCACCTAGCTTTACCTGCGTGTCACTAACCGGGTAGCAGTGCAATATTGCCGCTACCCGGTTAGCCATTGTTGCTGCCCACGGCACGCCATGGAACGCCCATGACACACCTTGATGCTACGCGGTTAGCATCAGGTTGTGGGGTGGCATTAGTAGGGGATATTCAGCGGCACTAACCGTTTTAGTGCCATACATGTTTTACAGGTCAGTAAAACATGTATCAGGCTCATACTATTTAAATAAAATTATGGAATAACGAATTCTGAAATGATGTAATTATCATAATTTATAATATACTTGTTAGTTTTGTGGCATTTCCAATTTTCAATGATGAAATCTAATAAATATTGTTGAGGTTTTTGTGTCCCTATTTAACATATGTACCTCTTAATCCATACATAACATAAAAGCATTGGGATTTTGGAACAAACTAGGAAGGAGAGAGTAAATTAAGACCAATGAAAGCAATAAATAGTTACAATGATGTCCACAGAAACATGTTCACATGTATGTATGAATGTATGTGTGTGTGTGTATATGTATGTATGTGTGTTTGATGAGGGCATATTAACTATTTTTATGATCTATGTTTACCCGTTATACTCCATTCTTTAATTTATAAACCTCTATCATATCGCCCCTCAGTCATCTCTTTTCCAAGTTGAAGAGCCCTAACCTTTTAAGTTTTTCCTGATAGGCGTATCCTTCCATCCCCTTTACCATTTTGGTGGCTCTTCTCTTCACCTTCTCTAATTCTGCCACATGCTTCCCAAGATATGGCGACCAGAACTGCACACAATATTCAAGATGTGGTTGCACCATGGAATGATACAGAGGCATTATAATATCCCTAGTTTTATTATCCATTCCCTTCCTTATGGTTCCTAGTATTCTATTTGCTTTCTTGGCTGCTGCTGCACACTAGGCGGAGGGTTTCAATGTATTATCCATGATGACATCTAAATCCCTTTCCTGGGTGGTGGTTCCTAATGTGGAACCATAGTTCGGGCTGTTCTTTTCTAGGTGCTTAACCCTGCACCTGTCCACATCAAATTTCATCTGCCATTTGGATATCCAGTCTTCCAATTTCTCAAGGTCCTCTTGCAATTTCTCACAATCCTCCTATGCCTCAGCAACTTTGAATAATTTTGTGTCATCTGCAAATTCAATCACTTCTCTTGTTATTCCTTTTTCCAGGTCATCTATGAATATGCTAAAAAGCAGCAGGCCCAGCACAGATCCCTGAGGTACTCAGCTATTCACCTTTCTCCATTGAGAAAACTGCCACTTAGCCCCATTCTTTGCCCTCTATCCTCTAACTAGTTCCTGATCCACAACAATACACCACCTCCAATCTCATGACTTTTTAATTTGGCCAAGAGCCTCTCATGAGGGACCCCGCCAAAGGACCTCTGAAAATCCAGTTACACCACATCAACCGACTCAACCTAGTCCACCTGCCTATTCACACCTTCAAAATAATACTAGAAAGACAAGACTTTCCTTTGCCAAATCCATGTTGGCTTTCTCCCACGAAACCATGACTATCACACATGTTCAGCAATTTTATTTCCTATAATGGTCCCCACCATCCTGCCCAACACCCATGCCAGACCCACCAGTCCACAGTCCTCCAGATCACCCTGGAATCACCCTCAAAAATTGGAGTTACATTGGCCATTCTCCAATCTTCCCATGCTACAGAAAATTGTAATGACAGTTCACAGATTACTATGCCCATATTTCAGTTCTTTCAATACCCTTGGAAGTATACTATTTTATTTATTTATTTTATTTAACTGTTTTTTTAAATACCTATTTTCACCGTTTCAAAGTAATGTACATTTAACAGGGGTTACCTTTAGTTACAATAAACAATAACTTATGTACAGAAGTAGGGTGAACAGTAAATCAGAACTTTTGAATGAGCAAAGTGATTAGATATATATAATGAACATTATATATATACATTTTGTCCTAATGTAGTGAGGGGGAGGGAGGGGCGGATAGGTAGAAGGATAACAGAGGATATCGAGGAGAGAAGAGGGGGTTTTATGTGATTTGTCTGAAATATTCTGTGAACAGGTGAGTCTTCAGGTGTTTCCGGAAAGTGAACAGTTCGGAGATGTTTCTAATTTTCTCAGGTAAAATGTTCCAGAGGTTTTGTGCATAGAATTCAAGAGATCTTGTGTATGCATGTTGGTTACTTTTAGTTTTTTCATGCGGTATGATCAATATGTTTTTGGTGCTTGTCTTTTTGATCTGTTGGTTTGAGATGTATATAGTAATGTTTGCAAATGGGAGAAGGAATGGTTGATGATGATTTTGAAGGTTAGGAGCAGTATTTCATATTTGATTAACCACCATTGCTGCTGCTGCTGCAAGACCTGAAGAAGGGGTAGTGGTGGCAATGGCTGTCCCTGGACAACTGGCACTCTAGGAAGCTGCCTAGTTCAGCTAATGGTTGCAACAGTCCTGGTGACTTTCCTACATATGCTATCCTCTAGCTACATCAATGCCCATGTGGAGGTGGTGTTCAACCAACCCACATGCATTCAGCAGGGTAGGAAGGAGGCCATGTACCCCCGTCTTCCTGCTGCTGCTGCTCCTGCTGGTGTTACAGGGGCCCACACAGGCTTGCTGCAGATGATGGCATGGAGCCTGGGTGCAGCCCTGCCTATGCAGTATGAGCTGGCATATATGTAGGATGACCCAGGGCAATTTGCAGTATGGGAATCATGCTCATACCATACATTTGAAACATGCCAGCACAGCAAGCGCAACTAGTGCCTAGTCAGAGGCAGGCATTATCTGTGCCATGCTAGCAGTGTCTGTTGTGGTGAGAGGTGCCATTCATGCGGCTGCGCTAGCTGCTCATGGTTGTTGTTGCCCACTCTCTGCCCCAACTCTGCCCTAACCCTGCCTATTTGTACAGTTCTCAGGTAGTGTGAGATTTTTAGTGTAGATGCATTTTTACCACCTATACCTGGCTACTGTGGGGCTAAGACGTGCATTAGTCCCACGCTAAACCTGTGCTACCGGCTGCCACACTTTAGTAAACATGCTCCTTAGTTACATCTTCAATGACTATCTTCATCATTTCCAAATAAGCCCTTTTTTACATTTAAAATATGGGATAAAGAACCTCTCTGACCACATTCTCACCAATATGTTTAGAGGCCAATTCAGATCGGGGAACGTCTGGGCCATCCAGACATCCAAAAGTGGATGTGCCCCAAGGTCACCTGATTCTTCAACCGCGGGATCTATATGTTCCCATGGTTGCAGAATCGCAGCACTTGGATGGGCCAGAGGGCCCTGATTCTGCAGCTATGAATATCTATCCATTTACCCGGCTATCCCTCCTATGGCACTGGACAACATGCAGGAACACATCCAGCCCGACACCATGAGCATGCATTCCCCAGCCGCCCAACCCTCGGAGGGAGATGCCAGGACCGGGATCGGGCAGCAGGGGTGAGGGGTTCCTGGCCTGATCTCTGCTGATCGTTGGACTTATTTCACCTCGGGGGTGGAATAAGTCCAATTTCCATTGTTGCGCCGCCGGATGTACAGGGCCATGGCCAGAATAGGCCCTGTAAGTCTGGGGTTGTGGGCCCACCTCCGCCCACATTCTGCCCTGTTTCCGCCCCTTCCTGCCCTCATCTGGAGCTCCCCACACAAAGACCCTATACATATGGGGAGCTATCAGGCCAGAATAGGCTAATAACGAATAGCAGGGTTGTACATCCAATCCGGACATACATCCCTGCTATTCACTGTTTGGAATGACTCCCATGGAACATTAGAATGGAGGGGTGGCCTAGTAGTTAGAGCAGCAAGCTGAGAAAAAAAGGAAACCAGCTTTCAAATCCTACTTCTCCCACCAATAGTCATTGTCACCTTGGGCAAGTAATTTCACCTTCTACTGCTCAGATACAATTTAGATTGAATTTCAATTGGGACAGGGAAATAGCTTGTACTTTTGAATTTGTAAATATCCTTGAGCTCAAATTTGGAAAAGTCAAGTAATTAAACCCAAATTCAAATTGTCCATTCAGTCTCTGAAGCTATGAAAAGGGTGATTGCTGTGTGAAAATAAGATGTTCCTTAGCCATTCCTTTCTCATTAAAAAATACTTTAAAGATGAGCTATTCAGAAGGCCAACATAACTTGATGTTTGCTACGATTGGACTGAGCTCAGTCGCACGGACAGAATAGAAAACGGTAGTCCGTGGCTGAATAAGTGCGGCTCGCTCTCACAGGCCCAAGTGCATCACCACCACTGCCTTTGCAGATTAACCTCTGTCTTGTGCAGAGTGCGATAAATGCAAATTAGTGGCCCAAACATTTATTATTACTATATTTTTATATAGAGATTTTGTTTGAAGCACTGCACATATTTTTATTTTATATTTATGCAAATTTTACAACTTACAAGCCTATCACACTTGATCATGAAAAGTCGGTAACCTAAGATTCATTTATTTAATAGGTTTTTATACCGTCCTATCATAGGATTCAGAGCGGTTTATGTATAACAAGAGTATTAAACTTGGATGATTATATGGGGTTACAAATACATTACATGTGTAGTCACAGTGGATGAAATACCATGAAACAATGTTATTAATAGTAATGATGGGTTGAGGGATACATAGTCTGGGGGAAGGGTACATATCAGGGGATAGAATATGAGGAAAGCAGCAGGGGATGGGTATGAACTTGGGATGAGTGATTTGTGTGGGTGGGAGTGAGGTTAGATTGAGTTGGTGAGGGAATGCTAGGGTCAAGGTAGTTGAGGGATTGGGTTTGCAGACTGTGATTGTTAGGTATTTACATAGTGGTCATGGGGTGTTCCCATAATATTCTGTAAAGAGGAAAGTTTTTATTACTTTTCTGAAGTCCGATAGGTCATTAATGGCTCTTATTGAGTTAGGTAGGTCATTCTATAATAGAGTGTATAAGGAGAATGCTCTCTTACATGTCATTTGCTTCGCGTTTATCTTGCGTGCAGGGATGTCCAAAGCGTTTTTGTTTGCTGTTCTTCTTGCTCTGTTCTCAGGTGTCTTCTTGATCATTGGTTGAAGGATAGAGGGTGACAGATTGTGGATTATCTTGGAGATCATTAATAAGGTTTTGTATTTGGAACGTGTGATTACTGGAAGCCAGTGTAGTTGCCGTAGTGTGGGGATTATATGGCAATACCTTGCGATTCCAGTTATTATGCGAGCTGCAGTGTTTTGTACCAATTGAAGTAGGAGCATTGTTTTTTTCGGGAGGCTTTGGTAAATTATATTACAATAGTCTATTTGGGGGTTACTATGGCCTGACAGACTGATCTGAAGTCGCTGTCACTGAGAAGAGGCTTGAGTTTGTGTATGGTTTTTAGTTTTTGGTGTGCTGTTTTGGTTGTACTCTTCATGTTGGTCTGAAAGTTGAGTTGTTGGTCAAAATCTGCAATAAACAGAAAGAAGAAAAAAACACATCACTGCACATATTTTATTACGAGAGACAAACAGCTGACAAAGGATCAGGAGTGAAATATCTTTTTGAATTAACGTTAAGGGATGTTTACGTAACTGGGCTATATTCTACGGGACCTAGTTGCAGATAGCCTGGGTTAACCGTTAGCCCAGTTTAGTAAACATACCCCTAAGCATTTAATTCCTTGTCTGTGTCTGTCAGGACCAGTGTGACGGAGCTTATTAGGTCTGCGCCGTGCTGATGGACTACAGGTGTCAGTGATGGATCCAGACATGATCTGGATTGGCAAAGATGAAAACTGGATGCAGCTGGAGCCGTGTGGCTGAGCTCAGTCCAATCTGTAGGAAACATCAAGTTATGTTGGCCGATGAGCCTATATGCCTCCATAGAATCTACCAACTTTTCTTTTGCCTTTTTCTTTATTGGTCTTAGCCCTGATCATTTTCTCATAACCAGTTCATTGTTTAAACAGTTTTCTGAATGCCTGCCAGAGGATTTCAATGGACCTCAAAATACAGAGAGCAGTAAGACAGGTAAAAATGAGAACAATGTAATCCAAGCCTGAGCTACTGTCAGCACCTCCTCCACTGTACACCCTGACTTAAAATATCTCTCATCAGCCTGTTCTTGCTGTTAAGCAGACCCAAAAGAAAAACTGGCAAGGCATGACAAATTTTGTTTCTGTCTCTGTTGCAGTTGCTAATTGCAATCCTGAGCTGTGAAGCAGGCTGTGCAAGTTCATTCACACTATCTGAAGATACATTCCTTTTCCAGGGCCGCATTCCATTCCATTTGATTCGTTGGCAAACCTTTGCTGTCCCAAACTCCTCCTAGATATAATGGTGTGTATTGGTCCAGATCATCTCATCACTTCATATTAGAAACTCTTCAGTGCCCAGTTCAGTATAGAGTTTTAGGGAACTGCATATTGGCTACAAGTGCATTCATTCTGCAGCTCCTTGCTACCTTTCCTCTCTTATCCCACTCCACACTGCTCCTCGAGAGCACCGCTCCTCTGGCAGATCCCTTTTATCTGTGCCCTTCTCTGTCACTGCCAACTCCAGACTTCATTCATTCCATCTTGCTGCTCCATATGCCTGGAACAAACTACTTGAGACTTGGCATCAGGCCCCTACTCTAACCCTATTCAAATCCAGGCTAAAAACCCACCTCTTTGAAGCAGCGTTTGGTCCTGATTCTGCTCACTCTCTTGTCCGCTACTTATGTGTATCTTACCATACTCTAGTCCCCAGTTTCACTATGGTGGTCATTCTGATCAGTGAATAGCAGGGTTGGACATATGGTCTGGAAGCCCAACCTGTGCTTAGCCCCAGAATGTGATTCTGCTCTCAGCACTCCCCACATGTACAGATCGTTTTATTTATTTAGCTGCATTTATATCCCGCTTTTCACCGGGTCAAAGCGGTTGGGGGATACATTTAACACGAGGGGATATGAGACACATACACTAATACTTACAGGGAACATGGGCAATGGAGGGTTAAGTGGCTTGCCCAAGACCACAAGGAGCACCTGTGGGACTAGAAACCCCAGTCCTTCCGGCCCAAGGTTGCTGTCCTCTAGTGGGATTTGAACCACCGACCTTCCGGCCTGTAGTACCTTGCCCCAACCACTAGGCCACTCCTCCCTTGGTATGGAAAACGATGGATGGGGCTGGGAGGGGGTGGTTCTGGGGAGGAGCAGGGCATTACGGTGGAGGGGCCAGCTGTTGAAATGTACAGAGGCAATTCCAGTGATGCCTATGTATGTTCTCCCTCAAGAATGGGTGTCGTCTCACAGAGGGTAACTGCCTATCGTGAAATTTATATTTCCCTGTAATTGTATTCTAGGCTATGAAGCTCCTCTATTGCAACTTCTTATTTTTTACTTTTTACTCTCACTATATCAACACTTTCACGCAGATCTTTGGAAGGAATTAGAGGTCTCAGATTCGTCACGGCACTGGCTTTAACTGACTTTTGCCCTCAGCCATTGTGCCCTTTTGCATCAACGACCTCTATTTGTTCATTCCATTAGTTTCTGCAATGGTCTTTGTATATATATTTATACTTTTTTGATTTTATTAATGATTTAATCTTTTAGTGCATATAATAGCATATCTAATGCCCCAATGCTTATCTTATTGTATCGAATGCCAGTGAGGGCATTCCCGATAGTGGAATAAGTGCCGGGCACTGTGGTGATCGCAGCCTGCAGCCCCCTTACCCCATTGAAATGCTGTGGGAGAGTCCCTGCTGCCTGATCCTGGCATTGGGGGTTCGCTGAGGGTCAGACAACAGGATGATGGGGCTGCTATGCGTTTGGCCATTCGGTTGTTCTGGCTGGACATGTTGGTTCCATGGCAATGGGATGCCACTGCAATGGCACACCAACCGAAGCATTGTACGGGCTGGGCGGGCAGATTCGTGGACGGCTCCCAGCATGGAATCGAGTGCACCAGGCCGTCTAAGTGCCTGATTCCGCAACCACGGGAATGTACAGCTCCCACAGTTGCAGAATTGGGTACAAGTTGGGCCTATCTGTGTTTTGGGCATCCTGACGGCCCGGCCGTGCACCTTTTGGAATGTGCCTCCACGTACTTTGTCTTGATTAGATTGCAAGCTCTGATGAGCAGAGACTGTGTCTTACATCTATATGTACAACACTGCGTACGCCTTGTAGCGCTATACAAATGATGATTAGTAGTAGTAGTAGGCTGCTTGTTTCTCTCTACATAGAATATATGTGAATAGGAGAACATGACAACAGTTATTTAAGATATATGTCATGGTAATAGAAAAGATGTTGGAAGATAAAGATCTTCTCCATTACCCTTGCTTAAGGATTTCACCCTGCTATCATTGGGTACTACAGATGATTTAAATGATAGATCACAGATTATTTCATATTTCAAATCTTTCAGCATCCTGGGATGTATGCCATCTGGTCCAGGTGATTTGTTTCTTTTTAGTTTATCAGTTAGCTGTATTACATCGTCCTGATTTATTGAGATTTGTTTCAATTCTGATATATCACTTTTAAATATCATTTCGGACACGGGTAAGTTTCCTATATCTTTTTCAGTAAAGACTGAAGCAAAAAATTCATTCAGTCTGTTATGGCTATGTCCTCTCTCAGTGCACCTTTTACCCCTCCATTATATAATGGTCCAACTGACTCCCTCACAGATGTTTTGCTACAAATATACTTGAAAAATGTTTTATTATACACTTTTGCTTCCACAGAAAGCTTTGTTTCACATTTTTGCTTTGCCTGCCTTATTAATTGCATGCATTTAACTTGCCAGTACTTATGCTTTTTCCTCTTTTCATTATTTGGCTTTTTTTTCCATTTCTGAAAGATTCTCTCATAGCTATAACAGCAGCCTCTCTGGCCTTCCTTTCACCTTTTTTAAAGCATGGAATACATATGGGGGTATGTTTACTAAACTGCGGTAACGTTACTCACGTTAGGTTCCACGGTAAAGGTACAGATGCCCATATAAAGGTGTGGGCGGTGCATCGTTACAGCAAGCCATATCAGCTAACGCATGTTACAAGGCGCCTTCGACTAACGCACGTTACAAAGCACCCTACAAGGCACCATATAAGGCACCTTACAAGGCACATTACAAGGCTTGTAAGGTGCCTTATAAGTAAGGTGTCTTATAAGGTGCCTTGTTAGGTGCCTTATAAGGCACCTTACTTATAAGGCTTGTAAGGTGCCTTATAAGTAAGGTGCCTTATAAGGTACCTATAAGATGCCTTGTTAGGTGCCCTATATGGTGCCCTGTAAGGTGCCTTATAGGTAAAGTGCCTTGTTAGGTGCCTTGTAAGGTGCCTCATAAGGCGCTTTGTAAGGTGCCCTATACAATAGGGCTCCTTAGGCTAAGCGCCGTATTAGGCACCCCTGGACAAGGCACCTTAGAAGGCACCCTGCGTTACGGAACCATAGGTTAAGGTGGCCTAACAAGGTTATGGTACCCTAGGTTAGTGTGGCCTAAAGGCTGCAAGGTGCTTCAGGATGACATGCATGACCTGTGAGGAACAGAGACAGATGTAGCCCTAACACTAGATAGAGCATTCAGGAAAGGCAATGAACAGGTGAGTGAAGGAGGGAGAGCTGGGAGCAGCTGGACCCGCCATATCTGCGGGCATCCCATGTGGCTGCCAGTACTGATGACAAACATGGTGGGAGCAACTGTATCACAGCACAGGGTATTGGAAATGTAAAGTACTGGAAGGACAGTTGGTGGCAGATGAGGGGAATACGTGTCCCCCAGTGGAGGCGGCAGGATAGTTACAATGATGGGTGGACAGAGGAGTGGTGGTGCCATGCAGATCAGGCACAGGTGAGGCAAGCATGAAGAGGTGCAATGCAGGAAAGGGTAGCAGTGCAGGACATGGGGTGACAGCCTGCACAGGCAGACAGGACTCTACACAGCTGACAGACGCAGATAAACGGACCGAGAGAATGTTGGCAATTGTGGTGAGGGTATTATGGGCTGGCAGCACAAATATGACTGTTACAGGTATGCACACTATTTGAGTAGGATAGGCATGAGAGGAGGGAACAATGAGGAATTGAACCCATGAACACTGCCAAGAATGGCATTGTATTAACCAGTAGGCTATACCTCCGTGGTGTATGTCACAGCAATGACTGGCTATAGAAGGACTGCAGGTCACTGCACAAACTGTCTGCTCTGAGTGCCAGGATAGAGTAACCCCACCAGTACCCATGATGCAATGCACATGCTGAATAGCTGTCTACAGCTGATCAGCAAATTTGGTATGTACCTCTCCGGTACTTCAGCTTGGAAAGACGAACTGACAGTGCGCGATACTGGCACCGAGTAGCTCTAGACCATGCCATTGTGCAGGTTCTGTGTTCTCCCTGAGGGATAGGATGGGTGTCCAGCACTAGGTCCGCAGTACATGTGGTGCTAGAGATATGCCCTGCTGTACATCCCCATCACTACCAGTGTGTGACAGATGTTCCTTGCAGTGCAGCTGAATGTAATTTGGTGTCCATCTTTATCCTGCAGTCACATGTGACCCTCTGGGACCAGACACCATTGATAAGTGTGTACCCTGTGTTTAGGGTTTGGCTGACATGGGCACCTATTATCAAGGCAGATGGGTTTCCAGACTTGCATGAGGTTTGTGTAGTAGTGTCTTTATAGGTCAAAGTGGTATATACTATGTACCCCAAAGGGCTTACATCACCCTTTTTGTAGGCATAGGATAGGTGCCTGAGCCCCAGTGAAGCAACCTCTATCCTGCTGGTATAAGACAGCCCTCCAGGGTTGGTGGGCCAAAGCCATACCTGTGGCAGACCAGCAGCAATGAGAGGATTAGATCTGAAAAACTACAGCTGCCTCACACCACTGTCTGCCAGTCACCAGTAGACAGCACAGTCAGACTGCACCTTGTAGGTGTTCCAACCATGCACAGTCTAACTGCAGACAGTTCACAGTGCATGCCCACAGAAGAACTGTATGCACCAAGCAGCCATCCCAGTGATTAGGTTCCCAGCACTGGAAACACAAAAGTAGCACTGGAGGCAGAGAGTGTAGAGCGCTATGTGGGAACCTAGACATACCATGGTCACTGCTCGGTCAGAGTGAGTTCCCTCCCAGCATGCCATGCTGTAGCTACCCTGTCCATGCAGGTGCTGGTCGGGCACTACAGTGTCCCAGCCATTGCCCCACACCCTGTGAAGATTCATCCTGGCCAATCTGCCCTGCCTGGGCCATACCCACAACACCTTGTCCTCATTATGCACATATTCAGGCTAACGCTGGTAACAGTGGGACATTGTGGGCCCGGTGAGGTGTGGGCAGCCACAAAACAATGGATAGACATACACTCCTATTGCAGCATTGTGCAAAGATAGGGGTGGTTGGCAACCCTGCCTGCCACACTGGTCCTGATCACAGTGCTGACATTGCTAAACTGTGCAGGAGGTAGTAGTAGTGCTCTGGTGATAACTGCAGCTCAATGCTGGGGCCAACAGCCTGACTCTCCATGCATCTTTGGATTGTGGAGCCTTTGTGAGTGGGTGTTTGTACCCCCTGTTCGCCACTGCTTTGGGCTTTGCACATGTTGCTGTTGTATCTGCATTGTAGGGTAAAACATAGGGATGTGCTCTGCAGGAACCACAGCTGGGGCTTGAACCTGTGACCCTATGTATGCTTCTGGACACACTGGCTGGGTGTACTGCACCACACTGTTGCCACAGATATAGGTGGTCCCTGGGTCTACCTGTACTTTTCCTCAGCCAGACCTTTTATGTTGCACTGCACACCACGTACTGGTACAGGGCATGGCCTAGGTCCACTGCAGGCAGGTGCCATTGCCCCCTCCAGCACGGGCATCCCCCCCTGCCATGCTGACATGACCATATGCTGTCGGTACTGGTAGTGTGCAATCCCAGGCCATCCACTGTGTGGGAAGGTGGTCACCTAGGGAGCGGGGTCTGGGGCATGGGGCATACATGAGCATCCTCACATCCCCCCCCATCACCGCCTACCAATAGTCCATCCCTTCCGCTTGGGGGAGGGTTGGTTGGGGGGATGTCAGGTCAGTGCCCTGGCAACTGTTAGCTCAGGTGGACCAGGTAGATGTAAGTGGATTGTGTTTGGCCTTTGTCAGCTGCTGTCATGCTGATTTCTGGTTTCTATGTTCCAATGTGCCACCTAGGTGCCCGCCTAGTCCACCCTGCGCCCCAGCTGCCCCTGCTACATTTCCTGCCTGCAGCACTCTATGCCCCATTTGCACCATCGTCATAGAGGCCTTTCATACTTGGGCACTATGCTGTTGCTGAAAATGGAGCACTACTATCACTTTTCTTGGGCTCCCTGCCTATGCTGTACATTGCTGACACTGAAATCATTTCTCTCTCCTGCAAATGTGCATCTAACAGCAGGTTTTCATTCGCGGTAGGATTCAGCCCTTCAGTTCAGCGCGTTAGTGTGCAGGGAGCCTCTCCCTGCCCACTCCCCACCCATTGACCCCTTCTCTCCGCCCTCTCTCCACCCTCTAAGGTGTTTACCACGGCCGGGAACACTAACGCTCGTTAGGTAACGTTAACGCACGTTAACATTACATACCGTGCATTAACGTTACCTAACGATTGTTAACGTTACCTAACACATGGTCTGTAACATTACCGCAGTTTAGTAAACATGCCCCATGGTCTGGGCTTCCAAGATGGTATTTTTAAATAACACTCTAGCCTTATGTAGACTTTTAACCTTTGCAGTTGCTCCTTTTAGTTTATTCTTAACTATTTTCCTCATTTTATTATAGTCTCCTTTTTGAAAGTTGAATGCTAGCACAGTCAATTTCCTTGCTATCCTCCCTCCATATGATCACTATTGCCAAGTGGCCCCCAAACAGTTACCTCTCGCACTAGATCTTGCGTTCCACTAAGAACTAGGTTTAAAATAGCATCCCCACATGTTGGTTCCTGAATTAGCTGCTCCATGAAGTAGTCATTTACTTCATCTAGATACTTTGGGGTATGTTTATTAAAGGGCATTAAGGTAGCAGGCCTTAACAGGAGTGATAAGGGGTTTTACATGCGAAAAAGGCTCTGGGTGGGTAAGAGGTGTTCCAGCGGTAAGGGCACAAGGGGCCATTTAACATGCATTAACAGAATATCTGGTGTTAAGGTGTCAAGCATGCACCTTAATGCCTAAAAATGGCGGTCACTGTATTGCTGGATAAGAGAGCCCCAGGAAAAGCCAATGCAAAGGTCATAGATGGAAGGACAGGTGGAGCTGATGGACCTGACAGATCCGTGGACATCCTTCGTGGCAGTCAGTAAGTTGGACAAGCATGTGGAAGGCAGCTGTACTGATGCACTGGGGGGTGCCCATGTTAAACGCCCTAATGTCAGTATGTGGCACAGGATGGGGAAGACATTTCCCCAGCAGAGTCAGAAGTGGCACAATGTGTGCAGCGAAAGAGGATGGAGTAGGGAGTGGTGATGTGCAGATCAAGCACAGGAGATGTGGGAGTGAAACATTGAAATGCGGAAAAGAGTACTTGTGTAGGCCATGGTGTAGCAGCTTGCATGAGAAGACATGGCTGCACATAGCTGTCAGAAGCTGATTGATGGGCTGAAGGAAGGATGGCGGCAGAGGAGAGTGTGGTATGGGCTGGCAGTACAGATGTACCGGAAGTGCCATCCCCGACACATTTGTATAGTGTGGGGAAAACGTGTGTCAGTGCAACATGGAAGGCCTGATACCAGACATGTAGGTCCCATACCTGTCCCAGCCATACAATCACCATACAACACTCCAGACAAATGTGCATATGACAACTAGACAGGAGTCACTCAAACTGTGCAAAAGAGGCACGTACGGACATGAGTTGATACCTGCAGG
The DNA here is from genome assembly GCA_033557465.1 of Ichthyophis bannanicus. Lineage (NCBI taxonomy): Eukaryota > Metazoa > Chordata > Amphibia > Gymnophiona > Ichthyophiidae > Ichthyophis > Ichthyophis bannanicus. The sequence goes on from CM066034.1 coordinate 928,347,066, forward strand.
TGGCTATCTGTGGGGTAGATTGTGTCTGCATGTCATGCAGAGATGTGTTGGAGCCAAAGCTATACAGTCACAGTCATGATGTCATACCTGACTCATGTTTCACATGTAGTTTACAGCTGTATGCATGTAACTGCCTGTTAGTATACTGCTGTATCAGTGCCGTCACGTCAGAGTACATTGTACCGAAAACTTGATAATGTCTGATGAAAAACAGGGACTGTAGGAACCTGCAGTCAGCTGAGGCAATTGAGGGTTAAGTGTCATTCCATGTAATTGTGGCAAACATAAAACGCAACAGTAACACAGTCCAAGATGCAAAAGTTGTGCTAGGGGGCCTTGAACCCTGGTTCCCAAGCCAGTGCCATGACTGTTATGCCATGCCTTCAAGCAGATGTCAGACATCTGCAGGGTAAACATGTTTGACTCCCTGCAATGGGCTGTAGCAGAGCCAACAAAGCCATGCTCTCAGATGGGCATGAGGAAGTATAGCATATTTGCTGACCCAAAGTGTGGGCAGAATCCAAAACAAATTATAACGTTGTGTGTCTGCCAGTCACAGCAGAGCCTGGACTATTATAGGTATGAAAATGAACTGAGTAGTGCACAGGCCCAAAAAGGAACAAATGTGAATCAAACCGTTGTCCTTTATCGATGGAGATATTGCAGTAACCATTAGACTATACCCCCACACTACTCTACCAGCAATGTCTGGAATTAAGGAAACTGCAGGTCACCGCCTAAAATGTCTGCTGTGTGTGCCGGTATAAGTTAGGCCCTCCAGTACCCATGATGCACTGCACATACAGAACAGCATTCTGCAGCTGGTCCACAAATGGAGAATGCAGTGATCCAACACATCGGCTCAGTAAAACGCACTGACAGTGTGTCCTACAAGCATATAACAGCTGCAAACTGTGCTACTGAGCAGTTTCAGCGGTCACCCTGAAGGTGAGGATAGGTGCCCAGCACCTAGTCCCCAGAGTGTGCTGTGCTAGAGATGGACTCTGCTGCAGAGCCACAGCGCTGCTACTGTGTGGTAGGTTAGTTGCTGTGTTTCCAGCACAATTGCAAGTTGCCTGTCATCTCTGGGTCCTGTGACCTGCTCCTGTTGGTTAAGGATTTATCCAGAAAATCTCATGTTGGTGCTGAATGCTGCAGCAGTTGATGCCATGCAGTGTGGGTTGTACAGGCATGGGTGGGGGCTACTGCCACTGCCATCCCGCTGGTCCTTTTATCACCACAATGAGCAGGCTATGAACATCTGCTGTCCCAGCCATCCAGAGCTACCAAGCCACCACAGTCAGACTGCACTAGCTGTCCACCATAGGGCTGCCTCAACCATGCCTAATCTGCTGGCTAGCATGTGCACAGAGTGACCATAGACACCCAGGATTAGGCCTCCAGAGCAAAAAGTACACCCACACACTAGAGCGAGACACTACATAGCACTATGTGGATACATAGCCATGCCATGGTCACAGCTCGGTCAGAGTGAGAGTGCTCTCTTAGCATGGACTACTGTGGCCACCCAGGCCATGCATGTGGCAGACAGGTACTATGAAGGTTCAGTCATTGACCCTACCTCTGATGCAGACACATCCTGGCCAAACTGCTGTTTCAGGCCATACCCACAATCCCCTGCGCGTTATCATGCACATTTGCAGACAAATGCAGGGAACAGCTTAGGCAATGTGAGGCATAGTGCAGGGCTAAAGGCCAGAAAATTCTGGAGAAACACACATACACATCGCAGTGCAAAAGTGGGAATGATTGGCATTCCTGCCTGCCACTTTGGTCACCATATCAGTTCAAGCATTGTTAACTTGTGCTCTTTGTGCAGGTGCTATTAGCATGTCCTGATGTTAACTCCTATTCAGTGTGCAGGTGCTATCAGCATGCCTTTCCATCCAGCTGTGGATAGTGGAGGCCGTCTGCATGGCTGATGGGTATCTGTACCCTTGCTGGCTGATTCACTGGGGGTTGTACATGCTGGTGCTGTACCTGCACTGTAGGCTAAAGCTTACCCATTAGGACATGCAAGACATGAACCACAGCTAGGTCTTGAACCTGTGACCCTCTGCTCATATTCACAGTGACTTTGTGTATTGCATCACAGAGCTGCCATATGGATTTAGCAGTCGCTGTCTATAGCTGTTGTCATTGACAGGGTGAATGCAGGCATGAGTAGGGGTCTTCCTATGTCTGCTATGATCTCTGCATGCCCTGTGCCATACCTGTCCAATAAGATGTGTTTGGCTGGTGTTGGAGGGGGACGTGCTGTCCAGTCTGTATGCCACAATGGCTTTGTATGCTGCTGGCGGCAGCCCCTGCACCTGCCACAAACACCCTTACACCATGCTGACATGGCAGTATGCTGTCAGTGGGCGTAGGGTGCAGTCCCGACCCATCTACCTTGTGGCTTAGGTGTGCACCTAGGGCGCCAGTTCTGGATGGGGGCATAGGCAAACATGGGCAGAAATGCTGCCCCCATCCCTGCCAGCTGCAGATATATTTTGGGGGAGGCAGACAGCTGCAGCAGTGGCATTTCCCTGGGTGGCTGCTTTTTACAGCCCCCTGTAGAGCTACAGCTGCTGGCGCTACTGGCTTCTTCCTCCAGAGCCAGCATCAGCAGCAGCAGCAGTGTGGCTGGGGTCTCTGCCTAGGGTGCCAGGGACCTTGGACTGCCCCCTGTTGTGCATCATCTTTTTGCAGCAGCATGTTTGTGTGCCGCCACTGTCATTGTGGGATCATAGCAGACATCACAAATGTGCAACCTGGGCAACTGCCTGGTCTGTCTTGTGCACCAGCAACTCCCACTGCACGACCCACGTGCCACCCTCTTTGCCCCATTTCCACGTCAACATAGTGCCCTTTCATACTTGCTGCCAATGGAGCACTACTATCACTATCTTGGGCTCCCCTATCTGTGCATCACATTGCAGACATTTAGATAGGCTCTCTCCCCTCAAAATACCCCCTTTCCGCGAGGTTTTACTTGGTGTTAGGGTTCCCAGAGTTAAAGGGCGCTAACGCAACAGGCTTTAAGGGAGCACTCACTGTCAAGGCTCACTCTCCGCCTACTGTTCCCTTAATGCTGCAGGAGCCTTTAACACTCATCAATGCAGCTTTTTCGCAGTGTTAAGGGTGCAAGGGTGCCAATAACAGGTGTTAACGGCACACTTGCTCCCTTAACACCCTTTATCTCCCTAGCATGTTCTGATGGGACATTGACCCAGTCAGTACCAGGGTAATTGAAGTCTCCCATTATTACTGTGTGTTAAACCTTGCTAGCTTCCCTTATTTCTGTTAGCATTTCATCATCTGCCTATTCATTCTGGCTAAGCATACAGTAGTACACACCCACTGCCATTCCCTTCCCCTTTTTACATGGAATTTCTACAATGTATTTTGTAACCTGCATAACCTTTATCCTGTTTGGCTCGATGTCCTAGCCACCCTTCTACCAATGTGATCTACCCTATCCTTGCAATATAGTTTATAACCTGATATCATAGTGTTCCATTGGTTATCCTCCTTCCACCAGGTCTCTGAAATGCCAATTATATCTAACTTTTCATTCATTGCTATAAATTCTAACTCTCCCATCTTATTTCTTAGACTTCTAGAATTTGCAGACAGGCATTTCAAAGTTTGTTTTTTTGCTAATATTAAGAGTCTAATACAGAAAATGAAAAACTGCTATAAAAGACAGGCATGTTTATTTCTGTCTTGATATCAAAGCATACATAAAAAAATAACAAAAAACAATGGTTGACTTCAGTATTACTAATTTTTGGGTTTTATAGAGGTGGTTAAAGTTAAAACATAAGCCAGTGCAATGCCCCAGACATTAACATCATATGTCTAACAATTGGCAAATACCACAGTAGTACAAATGTATGAACAATTCATATATATTGAAAACAAACTTATTTAGTGTCAAATAATCAGATTCAACCTTGATGCTGTCAGCGTTTTGCTGGTTGCTGCATCAGAAGGAACTAGCAAAGAATGACACCACAGGAAAAACAAACACATTATTAATCAATACCGACATACCAACAATCAAAAGGTGGCTTCAAAGTTATCCCTGATATAAAGTTTTCTAACTCCCTAATATTATGTTTATCCCTCTCCTGGTCTATGTACACCAGCCTCTCGCCCAGGGGCAGCTCAAGGCAATCTGCTGACTGAGGCGAAGGATGAGATGGCGCCCCCCTCCCCCCGTAGAGGGGTGAGGGGCTTTTTCAAAACTCCAATCAGGGACTGAACCAAACCAAAAAGCCGATTAGATTATATGGAAGAAATGCAAGATGTTTGTACACCAAGGAACTAAAAGAGAGAGAGAACCACAGCAGTTTATAAAACTAAATTATAACTCATTTTTATTTTGTTGTTATAAACTGCATTATGGTTCTTAGAAACATAGAAATATGATGACAGAAAAAGACCACATGGCCTATCTAGTCTGTCCTTCCATATCAACAACTACAACAGTCCCCTTTTTACCTTTAGAGATCCTCTGTGTTTGTCCCATGCTTTTTTGAATTCACTGTCCTCATCTCTACCACCTCCACTGGGAGACTATTCCACGGATCCACTACTCTTGCTTTTTCTTGTTTTTTCTTTTTCAACATATATTTTGCATCCACAGAACCCCCTTCAACAGTGGGTGCAGGGCAGAACTAGGACATTCACCCACAGAACTCAATATCTTAAAAAAAGAAAAATCTGATTCTGATCATCTCACTAACAACAACAACAAACATTCTCCAGTACCAGGCATATTGTGAACTAATACAAAACCCTACAACAAAATCACTGAGTATCTCTAGAGCAAATCTGCCATACCATACCATATCAGCACCAACTTCCAAAACTCACATAAGGAGCCCATCCAAAAAAAGCGTCACTGTAAATACTACGGTGGGCCCTGGAACATCCATATACCTATTTGAAAAGCTGAACATGTCAAATTACTACAGTACAGTATAGATAGATGTACAAACTCCATGTTAACAGAACACCTGGCCTCAGTCACACAGTCAGAACACAGACCCTTGCCAAGTACAGAATAAGTGACTACAATCTAAAGTAAAAATAAAAATATGTAGGCAAAATTTAAACTGAAACCCCAAGAAGCCAGACTCCGCATGCAGTGCAACATCAATAAGAGATACAGTTCCCCAATACTGTGTAAAATATAAAGATAGCACAAAGTCCAGTCACTAAAATGAAATAAAATTATTTTTTCTACCTTTGTTGTCTGACCATTTTATTCTCTGATCATGCAGGTCCCAATCTGAGGCTTCAGTTTTCCTGTCTTCTCTTAGCTCTCTTTCTGTGTCTATGGTCCATCTGCTATTTCTTATCTCTTCTTTTGTTTTCTTTACTTCTTTCCATCAGCCTATTTCCAGTCCCAGTAACCCTTCCCAGTATCAGCCCCTTTCCAATCCTCCCTCCCAGTACCTTCCAATGTCAACTTGCATTCCCATGACTGCCACTAGTGTCCATTCCCTTAAGAACATAAGAACATAAGATATGCCATACTGGGTCAGACCAAGGTCCATCAAGCCCAGTATCCTGTTTCCAACTGTGGCCAATCTAGGTCATACGTACCTAGCAGTTTCCCCAAAAGACACAGGTTCCACAATGCTTGTACTGGGTCAAGCATTGATATCCTGGGTCCCTTCTTAATAATGGTTTATGGACCTTTCCTCCAGGAACTTGTCCAAACCTTTTTTAAACCCAGCTACACTAACAGCCTTTACTACATCCTCCGGTAACAAATTCCAGAGTTTGATTACACGTTGAGTGAAAAAATATTTTCTTTTATTAGTCTTAAATAGTTTACCTTGTAGCTTCATTGCATGTCTCCTAGTCTTTCTATATTCTGATAATGTAAACAATCGATCTATGTTTATCCGTTCCACTCAGTTCATTAATTTATAGATTTCTATCATATCTCCCCTCAGCCGTCTCTTTTCCAGGTTAAAGAGCCCTAACCTTTTTAGCCTTTCCTCATAGGAGTATCCTTCCATCCCCTTTACCATTTTGGTGGCTCTTCTCTGAACCTTTTCTAATATCGCTATATCGTTTTTAAGATACGGCGACCAGAATTGCACACAATATTCAAGGTGCGGTCTCACCATGGAACGATATAGAGGCATTATAATATCTTTTGTTTTATTTTCCATTCCTTTCCTTATGATGCTTAGCATTCTATTTGCTCTCTTGGCCGCCGCTGCACACTGGGCGGAGGGTTTTAACATGTTATCCACAATGACGCCTAAATCTTTTTCCTGGGTGGTGGTTCCTAATATGGAACCTTGCATCGTGTAACCATAGTTTGGGTTGTTCTTCCCTAGGTGCATAACTTTGCACGTGTCCACATTAAATTTTATCTGCCATTTTGATGCCCAGTCTTCCAATTTATCAAGATCCTCTTGCAGTTTTCCACAATCCTCTTGGGTTTTAACAACTTTAAATAGTTTTGTGTCATCTGCAAATTTGATAACCTCACTCGTTATTCCACTTTCCAGGTCATTTATGAATATGTCAAAAAGCACATTTAGTTCCTCTAAAATAGAGGGGGGATGATATCCCTCCCCCGCTATCCAACGATGAGATTACGGGTGTTTTGACCTCCTCACCTAAATTGGTTGGGAGATCTTCCCCCGTTTTTCCACTAGAGCAGGTTTCCTCTCCTGAAGTGAGCCCTCGGGCAGGAGATGTTCCTCTTCCCCGAGTTGTTCAAGTCGGAGAGGTTCCAAAAATCTCGTCTAATTCTTTGGGCCTCTCTGCTCAGGATTCTCAGCAGGAGGTTTCTTTAACAGATATATGGAGCCTGTTAACACGCATTTACGCTTCTTGATTATGCCACAATTTACTGCTTTTACTCGAGACTGTTGATAAGCTTGCTCATCAGGATACTTGTTTGAACTCTGTTGATTCTCGTTGTTTGAAAATCGAGGCTCAAGTCTCCACTGTACAGGGAGCACTCACTTCCTCTTTAAAAGATAGTCTTGTGCTGCATCGTCAGCACGAACAATTGGAAAATAGTCTTAGAGCTAAGAATCTTAGGTGCCTCAATTTTCCTAAAACGCATTATTTTTCTCCTGACATTCTTTTTCGTAAATATTTAAAGAAGATATTGGGGTATCAAGATCCTGCTACTCTTGTTTTTAACAATATATACTATCTTCCTAGCTCTAAGAAAGTTACTAGTGGGGAGGGGGAGATGGAAACCCTAATGCTACCGGATACCTTAAACATTTCTGATTTCATTGAATCATCGTTAGATGAAATTTCTTTTAGAACGACCTTATTAGTCTCTTTTCATTCTGAGATTGATAAGAATTTAATATTGAAATTGTTTTTTTCTAAAAAGAATGAATTGTTTTGTGGGCAGAAAATAAATATCTTTCCCGATGTCTCCAAACAAACACAGTTCAGGCGTAAGGGTTTTTTGGCCCTGAAGCCTCGGGTTCTTGCAATTGGTGCAACTTTCTTTTTGAAATTCCCCTGCAAATGGTTGGTCAACTGTAGGGAAGGCTTCATATGTGTTTTATGAGCCCCTTCAATTGGAAGAATTTTTGAAATCTGGTTGATTGTCTTTGGCATTGGGGTCCATAAGTTTCGTTAGCTAGTAAGATTGGGATTTAATATCGGGTAGTACCTTGTTATGATTGTTATAATCAGTGTTCTTTCTTTATCTGGGTTTCACTTTCCCATGATGTGTGCTTGTACATTTTCTTTGTATAATGTTTCACCTTGTATAAGTTGTAGTTTGCTTGATTCTTTATTACTTTGTAATATTGATTGGAAAATTGGATAAATAAAAAATAAAAAAAATAGCTATTTGCTTTGATTTCATCCTCTTGCTTTAAAGGGATCCACTGTGTCTGTCCCATGTTATTTTGAATTCTGTCACTGTATTTGCCCCCACCATCTGCATCAGGAAGTCACTCCATGCATCCACCACCCTTTCAGTGGAAAAGTATTTCCGTGATGACTAATTTAGTCCTACCTTTGACCGCGCTGCTTTTGTCATTGCGTGCATTGTGTTTCTAGTCTTCACAGCAGGGCCAGGCTTAGCCAGAACCTTCCCCAGCTATGTGACTAGCATCATGCTCGCAAGGAAAGGTTATTCCAGGTTATGCCCGAATAGACAAGAATAGCAGCTGGTAAGGAAATGGAAGAGGAGTGGAACTTGTATGACTGCAGTGTGGCGATAACCCTCAGACAAGAGTTGCACTGAAAGACGTGGAAGTAGGAAGAACAGGGGAAAAGATTTTTAAATCAGTAATCACCAAACCACTCAGAGATCACCACTGCTGGCCACCCACCTCTGATCCTTGGCTGAAACAGTCTTTTTCCTCCATTTCTGCTTCCAGTGATCTTTGTAACCCTTTGGATGGGGAGGGTTCTCTTGCTGCAAACTATAATATTTGTTTTCACTATGAAAATGTTATCCAAGATTCCAAATATTCTAAAGCACATACTCAGGAGACTCTGTACCTAGCATTTCCCCATAGATGCAAAAAGGAAGAAAAGCTTTAGCACATAGACCACTTCATTTCTTTCTTTTTTTATTTATAGAGATTTTTACATTATATATCACAATTGCGACATAAAAGGAACAAGTGGAAATAAACAAAGAAGAAACACATAAAACTATGATAGACCACAATATCAGGGGGCCCAGGTAATTAACAAAACTAAGGAAACGTATCACCTACAGATAAAGAGGTGAGATTCACGTTAAACAGAAGCAGCTGGAATGCGCAATACCATAGTGCTGTCCATATTTACCTGGATTTCCTCTCTAGCCACTAGAAATTCCACTAACTTGCTGGGATCAAAAAAGATATCAATTTTACCCCCAAAAGTTACAGACCACTTAATTTCTAGTTAGATTTTAATTACTACCATAGGAAACTTACAGGATTAAATACGGACAATAACTTCTTGCTAGCAGTGTCTTTGGAGGTTTAAGAGGCTATTCTAGCAACAAGGGACTATGGGATGAGGATATTCTGAGGACACTTACTAAAGAGGGAGGTGTCTAAGAGTGCATGTGTAAAACCTCTAGTTTAGGAGGGGTTTTGGTCCATTCTCTCCAAGCTTCCTTGGGAGTGCAGGGGCTCAAGATGAGTGTCTAGGCCTCAGGGAGTAAGATGCAGGGGTATACTGTTTGGCAATGTTGGAAGAGGGGATTTGTAACTCCACAAAGAAGAGAGCTCAAAGAATCATCAGAGGAGAAGTTTTGGAAACTAGTGAGAAAAAGAAGAGGTGAGTGATGAGAAGGAGAGTTGCATACAAATCTTTCTGAAGACTTGACATTATCAACCCTTGGCCAAGAGAGAGGTAGAGCACCACAGAAAAGGAATATTACTGAGAAGTCCCAGGAAAGACTTGGAAGGATTTGGGGACATGTTTACTGAAGTGCCGCAAGTACTGCAGGGTAAATGCGCAGTTAATGCACATTTTTACTGTTGCGTAGCCTAACGGCAGCAGTAGACACAAGAGTGCGCAGCTACGGTAGTAGGAAACGTTCGACCATAGCATATGTACACAGTGAACGCGTTTGCAACATGCACCATGCAAAGGAAAGCCACAGCCGTGTTATTAGGGCAGTCATAGGCTATGGAACCACTTCGGACAGCAATAAATCTGCCCCAACCATACCTACAGGAAAATAGCAGCTAGCCAGTTCAGAATAGAGGTGGATGAGTGGGAATAAGCACAAGTGGCTGCACAGCTCAGAGCACTGAGGTTAAGTACAAGAGGGGAGGGCATGGAAATCAGGAAAGCAAACATATGTGCTGCGTTCCTAACTGTGGGAGACAGGGTGCAAACATGGCAACAGAAGATCCAGGGGGCCTTGTATTGGATCAGGCAGGGTATCTTCAGTGTCCATCATAGGGGATAGGTATATGATCCCCCTTCATCCTGAGGTGCCCAGGGTGCCTGTTCACCTAGGCTGCAGGGAACACAATAGAGGTCTCTGGTGGGAGGGGGGATGAGCTCCCCTTCTCAGTAACTCTTCTATGGCTTGGACAGCACCATAGCCATTACGGAGTGTGCCCATCCATGTGGGGGGAAGGAGAGGACTAGAGCACGGGGGTCTGGGGTCCATGCACAATCAGCACCTCTACCACATGGAGTCCATAGGGTCAAGAAGAACCCCCATGGCCAGCCATATAGAATACCCACCCCTGTGGTTTGACATTTACAATTTGGGGGTGGGTGTGCAAGGCTGTCCACCCACAGAGGGCCCCCATGCTCCCTTTTACCAGGAGGAACTCTGGGAGAACACCACATGGAGATGGCATATCCCAAACAGCCCCCAGTTGTCAGGAAACTAAAGGCCCACCAGACCAGGGAAGATACAGGAGCTCCTCACATCCATGGAATGTCTTATCCTCAGGGCAAAGGAGCCAGGGAGGGGACACTGATAAGTGAGTTCCAACAATGCTAGAAATGCAGTGCTAGAAATGTGAAGTAGCTGCTCAGGCCAGTAGGCCTCAGCCTTATTCACCCTTGGTTAGGGTGAAGGGCCATCTGTCCATGCAGGAGAGGTAGGGGTTAGATGACACCTTTTGATGCCACATCATCATTTTGCCAATATGTGAAATGTCTGATTTACATGCTCCACTCCCACTGTATTCTGCTGGCTCCAATTCTGGCTATGAGGCCAGTACTGTCCAAAGCACAGAGCACAGGCCCTATGTCCTGATACCACCACATCACACAACACCAGCACCCTCTGACAACTATCCAGTCCATGTGCAGATGTGAACAGCAGTCAGTCAAGATATCTGTGGATGTTTGCCCACTGTCCCAGCAGGGTCACTCCTGACGTGCAGGCCCTGGTTTTGTGGCTGTCAGGCTGCTGTGGTGCAACTACCATAGCAGCTACATCATGTTGTCCCTCCTTCTTGGTGGCCTAGGCAGGTGCCTAGATAGTCTTCTGTCTTTCCTGTTTGCCTTTCTTTCTTTTAGCAAAGTTGCACTGTTTCTGCCTTTCTTATTTCCTAACACTCGCATACGGAACGCGCGTTTGTGAAGGGCTAGCAAGGCAGGTGCAATTATCACTCTCTCTCCACCCAGGGGTGGTTCTATAATGAGGCGGAGTGAGTGGTGGCCTCAGGCGGCAAACCTTTTGGGGCAGCGCAAATGCCCCCCAAAACAGACGCCTCACTCCGCCTTCAGTTTAAAGAAAAATAAAATGTGGACAAACTGCTGCGGCTGCGATAGCTTTTAAAATGAAAGGAAACCAGTGCGGAGCCTCCCAGTGCTATGGAACCCCTGCTGCTGCTGCTGCGTCCCGCCCCCAAAAAGAATTGACGCTAAAGTGGGACACAGCAGCAGCAGGGGTTCCTAGCACCGGGAGGATCCGCACCGGTTTCCTTTCATTTTAAAAGTTATTGCATGCAGCTGAAGGGGAAGGAGCAGAAGTACAGAGACACGGCTAGCAAAGCGGAACGATCTACACAGGGGGGAAGGAGAGAAGCGGAACGAGCTACATGTGGGGGGGAGGGGGAAGGAGAGGAAGCAGAATGAGCTACATGAGGGGAAAGGAGAGGGAACTGAACGGAGCTGACAGAGGGGCAAAGAGAGGGCTGGAAGGGAGCTGACAGAGGGACAAAGAGGGGGCTGGAAGAGAACTGACATTGGGGGGGTTGGAAGGGAACTGACATGGGGGGAAAGAGGTGGCTGGAAGAAAGCTGACACGGGGAAAAGAGGGCTGGAAGGGAGCTGAGAGGGGAAAAGAGGGCTGGAAGGGAGCTGACAGAGGGGGAAAGAGAGGGCTGGAAGGGAGCTGACATAGGGGGAAAGAGGGGGCTGGAAGAGAGCTGACAGGGGGATAGAGAAGGCTGGAAGAGAACTGACACAGGGGGAAGAGAGGGCTGGAAGAGAGCTAACAGGGGGGGAAAGAGAGGGCTGGAAGAGAGCTGATAGGGGGAAAGAGGGGGCTGGAAGAGAACTGACAGAGGGAAAGAGAGGGCTGGAAGAAAGCTGACAGGGGAAAGAGTGGGCTGGAAGGGAGCTGACCCAGGGGGAAGAGAGGGCTGGAAGTGAGCTGACAGAGGGGTAAAGAAAGGGCTGGAAGGAAACTGAGAGAGGGGAAGGATATGGTTGGAAGGGAACTGACATGGGGGGAAGGAGAGGTAGTGGAAGGGAACTGAGAGGGGAAGGAGATGGCTGGAAGGGAACTGACATATGGGGAAGGTGGGGACTGGAAGGGAACTGACATGGGGGGAAAGAGGGGGATAGAAGGGAGCTGACACCTGGGGGGTGGGACTGGAGGGAGCTGACATTTGGGGATGGGACTGGTAGGTGGCTGGGTAATAGGGAATAGGCTGGCAGGGAGGGGGCACTGGGACTGGAAGGGAGCTGACACATGGGGAGGGTCACTGGGACTGGAAATAGGCTGATGGAAGGAAGTGAAGAAAACAAAAGAAAAGACAAGAAATGGCAGATAGAGTGCTAAGAGAAGACAGGAAAGCAGAAGTCTCAGATCAGGACCAGCATGACCAGAGAATAAAATAATTTTATTTTCAATTTAGTGATTGGGCTTTGCGCTGTCTTTATAGGTTACAGAGTATGGGGAACTGCATTGCTTATTTATCTGATGTTGCACTGCATGCAGAGGCTGACGTTTTGGGGTTTCGGTTTAATTTTTGTCTAAATATTTTATTTTTATTTTAGGTTGTGATCATTTATTCTGTACTTGGTGAGGGTCTGTGTTCTTAGTGTGTGACCAAGATCGTGTGTTCTGTTAACATGAAATCTGTACACAGGGATCTGGACTGTAGTAATTTGTCTTGTTCAGCTTTTCAAATAGGTGTTATATGTTCTAGGGCCTGCTGCAGTTTTTATAGTGCTGCTTTCTTTATATGAGTTTTGGAAGTTTATGCTGGTAATGGTATGGTAGATTTGGCTTTGTAGATCTTTGATAACTTTTGTAGGGTTTTATATTAGTTCCCAATATGCCTGGTACTGGAGAATGTTTGTTAGTGAGATGATCAGAATCAGATTTTTTTTTTTAAGATATTGAGTTCTGTACTGTAGGTGAATGTCCTAGTTCTGCTCTGCACCCACTGTTGAGGGAGGGGATACTGTGGATGCAAAATATATGTTCAAAAAGAAAAAGCAAGAACCATAACGCAGTTTATAGCAAAATAAAAATGAGTTATGATTTAGTTTTATAAGGTGGTTCCCGCTCATTCTTTTAGTTCCTTGGTGTGCAAACATCTTGTATTTCCTCCATATTATCTAATCAGCTTTTGGTTTGGTTCAGTCCCTGACTGAAGTTTTGAGAAGGCGCCTCTCCCCACAGTATGGGGGGAGGGGGGAGAGGGGCGCCATCTCATCCCTCGCCTCAGGCAGCAGATTGCCTTGAGCCGCCACTGTCTCCACCCACTTTCCGGCTTAACTCCACCTATTTGCATGCTGCTCATGTAGCGCGGCATTTGTAGCATGGTCGACTTCAGGCTGCGCACTCCTTGCTACCGTGTGACCAAAATGTGCATTAGCCCCATGCTAAACCCCAGGCTACTGCTACTGCGCTTTAGCAAACATGCCCCTTTGTGTCTTGTCCATTTGAATTTGTTTTGTTTGGAATTAATCAATATTTTTTCAGTAAAGTGTTTTCACTTTTCAACAGCCAATCTTCAAGGTGATTTTCGTGAACAGCAACCCAAAGATATACAGAGATAGCCGTAAGATATACCCAGAAGTGTTCAGGAAACAAATTCTTCACTGCCCAATTTAAAAACTTTATTTAAAAGAGGAATCTTACATCAATAAAAGTGAAAGTAATCTCATACATGTAGATAATATATGATGTGAGGCTGAGAAAATATTTTTTCACTCAATTCATAATCAAACTCTGTAATTCATCACCGGAGGATGTAGAAAAAGCTGTTAGTGTAGCTGGGTTTAAAAGAGGTTTGACAAGTTCTTGGAGGAAAAGTCCATAAACCATTATTAAAGAGGACCAGGGAAATCCACAGCTTAAGATTTTCCTTACTGGGTCATACCGATGGTCCATCAAGCCCAGTATTCTGTTTCCGATAATGGCCAATCCAAGTCTTTCTTGCTCCCCTTGCTTTACTCAAACAACAAGCTGGAATTTCTGCCTATATTTACACAGAAGACATTCTCCTAGTACATCACACCTCTCCCTCAGCAGCAGATCTCGCTCCGCTCAACACCTGCCTCACTCTCATTGCCACCTGGTTTAACTAAAATTTCCTTCACGTCAACCCCTCCAAATCTTCTGCTATCTGGCTCTCCTTTGTTGCTCCCCCTCCTAACCTATCTCCCACCATGTCCGCCCTTCCCATTCCCCTTGTTCCCACCCTTCGGTATTTGGGTGTCACCCTGGACTCCTCTCTCTTTTCACCAACATATCTCCTCAGTGGTACGTACTTTCTTTTTTCATCTTCGTAGGATCAGGGCTATTCGGTCATTTCTTTCTACCTCTTCTATTACTACTCTTGTCCTGTCACTTGTGATCACCCGCTTAGATTATTGTAACTCCGTTCTCACATATCTCTCTCGCTACCAACTTCAGCGCCTCCAGTTAGTCCAAAATACAGCCACCTGCCTTATCACTTGCTCTTCTGTTCTCACTCATGTCACCCCCTGCCTCCTCTCTCTTCACTGGCTTCCGATCAGTGTTAGTAAGGAGTTTGTAGATGAATCTATCACGCACAAGGTCTTGCACACTAGTACTCCCCAGTACCTGGCTGACATTATTCACCTTCAACCGGCTCCACGTCTTCTCTGCTCTGCACACGGCAACCGTCTTCCCCCCCCCCTCCTCTCCTAGGCCCACTTCGAACTTACCCCGTCACGCTGCATTCTTCTTCTTAAGTCCCGCTCTATGGAATTCGCTCCCACACTCCCTTCGCACCAAATCATCTTTCCCCCGGTTCAAAGCACTTCTTAAAATGCACCTTTTTTGTCAGGCCTATGATCTCCCTGCTTCTGCTGATGGCCTTGCCTTCCCCCAGTCGGGGGGCCCCCACCCACTATGACTCAACGACGTTACAATCCAGCCCCTTTGTAGTTTTTCCTCTCCCTCTTGACCTTTTGTCTATTATTAGTTCTTCTGTCTAGCTCTGTCCCTGTGCTGTCTCTCTCCCTGTTTTTTTCTATCACATTTCTATATGTTAATGGCATTCCTTTCTTGCAGGAAAAAGATTTAGGCGTCATTGTGGATAACATGTTAAAACCCTCCGTCCAGTGTGCAGCGGCAGCCAAAAGAGCAAATCGAATGCTAAGTATCATAAGGAAAGGAATGGAAAATAAAACAAAGGATATTATAATGTCTCTATATCGTTCCATAGTGAGACCGCACCTTGAATATTGTGTGCAATTCTGGTCACCGTATCTTAAAAATGAACGGAGTGGAACGAGTAAACGTAGATCGATTGTTTACGTTATCAGAATATAGAAAGACTAGGGGACATGCAATGAAGCTACAGGGTAAACTATTTAAGACTAATAAAAGAAAATATTTTTTCACTCAACTTGTAATCGAACTCTGGAATTTGTTACCGGAGGATGCAGTAAAGACTGTTAGGGGTCTGTTTACTAAATCGCGTTAGTGCAGTTCGCGTTAGGAGCCGTGGTAGTGAAAGAAACCCCAAATAAGGACATGGGCGGTACATCGTTACCACTACCGCGCGTTAGAAAAATTAACGAGCGTTACCGGGCGCCGTGCCGCGTTACTGCGCGTTAATCGTAAGAAGACGTACAGACACAAAGCACTGAAACAGAGCTGTAGCACAATGGTTACGGTACTGACCTCTGTTACAGGCAGCATGGGTTCGAGCCCCCAGTGTGCCTAACGCAAAAGGCTGTCTCAGGCATCATCCTGTACATTACAGAAGGAAAGAGGAGGCATGTTTTTCGTTACGCTGAGTATTGGTGTCAGAAAAACACCCTCGGAGTGTGCCTAGCCACGTACGTTGGTGCGTGCATTGGTAAGTGCGTAGCCGCGCGCGTACATTCGTGCGTGGGTACGTGTTTGTTTACGTGCGTGGGTACGTGTTTGTTTACGTGCGTGGGTACGTGTGTTTTTACCAGTGTGGGCATCTTATATTACAGACTTTGTAGGGTGTCCTGCACCTATGCAGTATGCTAACAGATGTACGTGTGATGGCCTATGGTTTAGCAGAGCCTGTGAGCAGGTGCTGGTGTTTCACAGGGTTGGATTGGGCCAGTCACACCCATGATGCACTGCACATGCAAATCAGCTGTCCACACATACACACCATGGGGAATACACCCCCACAGCACCTCGGCCTGATAGGGGGTACCGACCGTGTGTTGTACTGGCACAGAGTAGCTACACACCATCACATTGTGCGGGTACTGTGCTCACCCTGAGGGTGCAGTGAGGCGCCCAGCACTAGGTCCACAGCACCGTCCCTGGCTGAAAGAGGCCATGGTGCAGGTCCACAGCAGTGTTATAGTGTGAGAGGTAGTTTCTGCAGAAACACCTTGGACATCTCTGTCTGTATCAGTCAGGTGTAGCCCCCATGGACCCATGCACCACCACCACCACCCCCTCCCCCAGGGCAGCAAACAGGGTCTCCTATCAAACGATACAACATCTACCTCCCTGCAAGGTGGACGTAGAGGGGGAACATCAACCCCGGTCCTGCTGAGGGACACACACCCCACAGAGCAGTCAATGCAGCTCTGTACACATCCAGAACACAATAGCAGACAGACATTAGGCCTAGATATGGCATGCTACACCCCACCACTATCTGATATTCCCCTGGTGCAAGCCATCAGTCACTGCACCCTGCAAGCCACTCCATCACAACACATACCAGCTGCAAATAGTCTGCTAGTGCCCAGTGGAGATGCCTGCACCCAGAACTGGGATGTCAGCATACACAGTTAAATCAGTGACAGGGCCCCAAAAGGCAACCCATATATATCACATGAGAGAAATACTAGATAGCACTATGGGGGTGCCTAGCCATGCTGTGGTCACTGCACAGTCAGGGTGAGAGTGATCTCTCAGCAGCACATACTGAGGTCACCCTGTCTGTGTAGGTGGTGGCCGGCCACTACAATGTGCCTGTCACTGCCCTATGCCCTGTGCAGATGCGCCCTGGCCAGGCCAACCTGTCCGGCCTCTACCCATGGTACCTTGCTCCTCATTATGCACATTGGCAGCCCAATTCTGGCAACATTGCTGGCATTGTGGCCTGTGGAAGGTGTTTGCAGCCACCACACACTGGATAGACAGACAACCACCCCCACACCGATGTCAGCATTGTGCTACTATAGAGGTGGTCAGCAGCCATACACACCACACCAGTCCTGGGCATAGTACAGGCATGGATATGGTACACAAGACTGTTGGGGGGTCACTCCCCAGGGTGGGGAACACTGTCAGAGACCAGACCTGCAGCACACACCGCAGACATCAGAATGATTGTTATGGTGGAGCTCAATGAGCAAAATGTGCTTAACAGAGGAATTGATATCTGCCAGTTCTCATAGCAAACGTTTGATAGCTGTGTACCATATACCCAGGTGTAGGGTGGCATTGCTAAGGTATGCAACTGCTAGTATTGGGAGATACAGGCAGGACCCAATTTCTTGCCTCTCCAGGTGGCACTGGCCAATGGGGCCTGTGGGTGGGTGTGTGGCCCTGTTGGCTGCTGCTTTACGGCAGAGTTCCCCAACTCCAGTCCTGGTGTTCCAAACACTGTTCGGGTTTTCATGCTGTCCCTCATAAATATGCATGAGCTACATCTGCATAACATGGGGTGGTGCATAGCTATGCAGCACAGGCATCTTTATTGGAGGCAGCATGAAACCGGAATGTTGTGGGGCCCTCCAGGACTACATTTGCGAAACTCTGCTTTACGGTAATGTGCCTGTTTCTGGTGTGGTAAAATATAGGCCATGTGTATGTTCTCTGCAATAAAGGTGTGTCTTTACTATCAATGTTTAGTGGTGGGTAAAGCTATGGGGACTGGGTTGGCAGGACCCCCAGCTGGGATTTGAACCTGTGACCCTCTGGTTTTACAGACACTGGCTGTGTCTGTTGCACCACACTGTAGCCACAGAGACAGTGCAGTCCCTGGAGTTAGTTAAACCGGCCTGACAAGTCAGAAACCCTGCTCTGCAACAGGTTTATTGTGACCTCATTTACCTTGTATGCAGACAACGGTGCACATAAACCTCAGAGAATATCTCACAAAAGGGGCACACACCCATAACCAAGCTGGGCAACAATGATATCATTGGGAAACATTACACAACACTCCCAGGACAATCCATTACAATGAAATGATATTTAAAAGGGTCTGTGACGCGTAGACCCTTCCACACATCATTTCTTTTTTATTTGGTGCTTTCCAGGCAGTGTTGTTCCTTGTTGCCCATTGCTATCACTGTTGCCAAGCTGTATTATGCTTTTTAAAATGTTTCCTGTGGTCATTTTTAACGTTTTATGTGCTATTTTGTTCAGTGCACATGTATCACACTGCTCACGTTTTGTGTGTTTCCCCGGTTTTGCTGTACATTGCTGACGGAAATGGTTTCTCTTCCCTTTAAAAGCCTTTAACGGCAGGTTTTCATTCGCGTTGGAATTGAGCTCTGAATTACAGCGCGTTAGTGAGGGGGAGCCTCTCCACGCCCCCTCTCCGCCCATTGACCCCTTCTCTCCGCCCACTCTCCACCTTCTGCGCTGTTTTAACGCGCCGCGGGGCTTTACGATCGTTAAGCGCGGTTTCCGCGCGTAGTACGACGTTACCGGTCATTGGCGCGTGTTTACACGCGTTACACTGCACTTACGGTCGTTAACGTCATACTACGCGCATTACTCACGTTTAGTAAACATACCCCTTAGTGTAGCTGGGTTTAAAAAAGGTTTGGACAAGTTCTTGGAGGAAAGGTCCATAAACCATTATTAAAAAGGGACCCAGGATATCAATGTTTGACCCAATTCAAGCATTGTGGAACCTGTGTCTTTTGGGGAAACTGCTAGGTACGTATGACCTAGATTGGCCACCTTTGGAAACAGGATACTGGGCCTGATGGCATATCTTATGTTCTTATGTTCTAGATCCTATACAGCAGCACAGCATTTTGCAGTGAATCACGGGCCAGTCTCTTGTGAATCTCTTTTAAAGCAGTTCACAGAACCTTACCATCCATGCAGATTGACAAAGAAGAACAATTCTGGTTCTCAGAAATGCTCTTCATTAATGAAGTATAGAGTTGATACACATATATCAAAAGCTAAGAGGAGTTTCTAGTTCAGAATCTACTGTGGACTAGCCATTTAATTCAAAGAGCGGATGAAAAGGAAGAAGAAGAGAGAATGAAGGGAAGAAACATACTGGATAAACATTCTGGCAATGATTCATCTATAGGAGTTAGTTTTGTTTGCAGTTCACCTCAGTTAGCAGAAAAGTGACATTGTCGTTGAAATCAAAGAGGCCAATAACCCAGGCAGGCATGAACTTCCTTCGTCCCTCCCCAGACCCTGCATAACATTCGATACAGACACACACTAGTGGAGTACAAAAGGTCACAGCTTTATTGATAATACCAGAAGTATAACATCATAACCCAAGCCAATTCTAAAATTCCATTCCCGTTCAAAGGCCTTCCACTAGCCCAGCTGGTGCTGTGATGGGCACTGCCATTTCAAACCCATCCTACACCCTCCATGTGTCTCCACCCGGTAAGCTGGGTGGTGCAGTTTGTGCTTTCTATGGGGGTGGTTAGGGGTGCAGGAGCAGAAAAAGAGGCATGTCAACTGACTTGCCCGCTTTTAAACCCTATCCATGAGCCCACCTTTTCCTGTACTAAACCCACCCTAGCCAACCTGTAATGCCAGGTAGCCAGGGGCATTACCAACTGCCAGCCCCTTGATTTAGGAGGGAAGAAAAGGAAGGGGAGGTAGCAATCCACCCTTTCCCTCCCCCCTGCTGCATGGGCAAAGCAGCCCAGTTGCCCATGCCCACTGTGCACTTCGGCCTAGAGGCTCTTCTTATTCAAAAGATTTGACTTGGTGACGTTTGGAGTTACCCGGACAAATCTTTGCTTTTGAAATTCTCCTTCTTTGACTCGTTAAATTTTGTTGGCCAGAGGTCTGTCCTAAAATTAATCACATATCTTTATCCAGTTCTATTCAGCATTATGGAAGAGCCACTGACCAAAGTTAAGCCGATAAAGATAACCAGTTAACCCTGCCATTCCGTAGGCTGCTGAATGTTAGCTACAAAGGGTCCTTCTCAAAATTCCTCTCTGACTCAGCCCCACTGCCTATTTTATTGTTTAGACTTTAGAAGGATGAGACCCTTTGATAAAGAAGCCCTGTCCTCAAGATCCTGTCTTGACCAAACTGGACGTCCCACAGAATAAACACCTTGTACAGAGCTCCATCTACTTTACAGTGCAGTGATCTTCACTTATTTCCAAGCGGGGTCCACAATGGCAAAAATCTTTGGTGTAAATATCAAGAACATAGCTGGACAAAGTGGCTGGTGTCCTAGAAAAAGGGGAAGGGGGCTCCAATGACATACAGTAACTATCCTGGCTGCTCAGGCATTTCCAGAGAACCTAGAGTAACCAAAATGAAGTCTCATGCTCAAATCTTTTTCTCCCTCCGTGTGTTGTCCCCAAAATATTTTGTCTCTCCCCTTCAACCCGTTTCCTGCCCTCATATTCTTCTACCAACTTGTCTCTCCCAACACACTCTCTGTTCCACCCAACATACTAACCCTACCAAGACCCTATCCCCACATCCTTTACCCAATACACACTCTCCCTGTCCTATCCCAGTCAGTCTCAACGCCAACCTATCTTTCTTACAAATCAGCCTCCACTATCCTGTCTTTAGCCCCGTTCTCACTAAGCTGGCTTTTTCTACCCCCTCCCCCACTTTCTCTAGAGGCTTGCCAGTGGTGCTGCTTCAGGAATAGCTGTTTTGTTCTTTTGTGACGTCTCTCTTGCTCTAACTCCTGTACTCTTCTCACAATCTTGTGAGACTAGAGTGGGAATTTGTGCACCACGCAGGTCAAAGTCACTGAAAGTCATGCAGTACTTGGAGAAAACACAACAGGCTTTCCAGAAGCAGCATTATCTGCAAGTCTCCAGAGACGGCAGAGGAGACCATGTAATGGAGAAGAATGTCAGGAATATACACTTAAGTCCAATGGAAGCCACTACTGGATCTCAGGCCTTACCATGAAGAGCTCTGTTGTAGGATTACATAAATGTTTATAAATGTTTAATAGCAGTAATAGCACTAGCGGCAGTGGTAGTAGAATTAATAGTAAATTTTAGCCCTGTATTGAGATCTGAATCTCAGCACAAGTCTAAATATTTCAGGAGGAGAAAACATTTCTGTTTTTTGTGTATTTCTGATAGCAAGAAACAGCAGTGAATATGTTTTGATTGTTATGACAGCTCACTAAGGAAGTGCTTCAGGTGTGCATCTTGTGCTCACAAATTCGACCCTCCTTTGAATTGCCCTGTGGATGCTTCAATGTGATTGCCCTCAGTGGTAGGTATAAGGCAGTCACCCCAGCAGCTCCTGCATTGACACGTCCAGGCAAGACATGTGATGTGCAAAGCATCTCCAGGGTAGCGTCATGTGTCTTTGCACTCTGCTAGAAAGCAGGAAGAACAGGCGCATCCAGACCTAATGTTTCTCTGTGCGTTTCAACAAATGCAGAGTGTGATGAGCAATGGAACAAAGACAATCAATAATCCCTAAGTACATGAACTACCAGAGAAGCACATGCATTCAGGGCCCATCGTCCAAATAATAAATATTGAATGGCGATAATTATATTCCACAGTCTGTTATATTCATGCTGTGAATAAGCCTAAAATGTATTGACCAGTCAACATCAAACCAACAGGTCTGAAGATAAGTCCTTGAAAAAAGGAATTATAAAGGATGCCTGTTGAGAGAGACAATCCCTCCCAAACAGAACAAGCTCTGTCCTGGCACAAGGCCAGGGTCAGCTTTATTGCTCAGAATGCATTCAGACTTCTAAAAGTCAGTCGTATGTATACAGTATAAGCTAATGAGCTCTTTTGAGGAGTTGAAATGTATTACACCCTTCCTGTTTGTTGGACAAGAAAGAGGAAAGTGGAATAGTTCATTTCATTTATTTCTATTTATAGACTGCTTCTATGGTTTAAAATAAATCAAAACAGTGTACACAATATTTTAACAAAGCATAATCGACATATAAACAAAATTCATCTCTGCCAACAGAGAAATGCGTAACTGAATACAATCCCCCCTCATGCATCCACATAGAAATACCAAAACTGTGGTAACCAGAATCGGGCCCGAGGACAGCCGGACGTGCCCTGCCACCTGTGGGGATGTTCTTCCCGCAAGTAATGACTTTGGCCCCTTTTTCCTCACTGCCCGACCCACAGCTGGCCTGCCATGGCCTGGACTGGTACTTCCCCGCACCTGGCCCTGGGCGGGGGGGGGGGGGGGGGAAGGATTCCCAGGCCCGATCACCGGTTTTGTGCTGCTTATTCCACTAACTAAGCTTAGTTCAGATCTACTGGTACCTCCCATAAAAGAGTCTGGGTTAACCATTTATTTTATTTATTTATTTGGATTTATACCGCACTATTCAAGATCAGCACGGTTTACAAAGTACATCATACAAGGAACAGTTTACATTTAACATATTGATATTAAACATGTGAGCAAGGTATAGACTGTTAACTATTTACATTGGTAGATCAATAGATCATTCACGGTGTCTTATAATATTGGGGATCTATTTACATACTGATAGGATCTTGAGTATGATGTTGATGAGACACTTTAAGGGGCATGTTTACTAAAAACCGCACAATTGCGCACCGCACAATAGCGCACTAAAAGCAGCACTTAAGTGCTCTTAAGCGCCCCGCACACGTGCGATGAACCTCCGCACACGTGCGCGGCACACTAACGGGCTCCGCACAAGTACGGGCCCGCAAATGTCCGATAGAGGCGTGGAAAGGCTAACGGAGGGCGGAGGAAGGCTCCCGAGGGGCGGAGAGACGGCTGCAATGGGCGGGGAAGGGGAGGGGAGAGGCTCCTCGCACATTTACGGGGCCGAATATACAAGTATATACAAGGGCATTTAAAGGGAAGAGAAACCATTTCCGTCAGCAATGTATAGGAAAACCGGGGAAACATACAAAACGTGAGCAGTGTGATACATGTGCATAGAACAAAAGTGCAAATAAAAAGCGAAAATGACCACAACAAAAATATTAAAAATAGTACTTCAGCTGGGCAACAGTGATATTAATGGGCAACAACAAAGAACACTCCCTGGAAAGCTCCATAAAATTAGAAATGAATTTTGGAAGGGTCTACGGAGTGGAGACCCTTCCAAAAATCATTTCTTGCTATTGGAGCTGTCCTTGGAGTGTTTTGTATGGTTGCCCATTAATAACACTGTTGCCCAGCTTGGCTATCTTTTTTACCCCTTTTTTTGCAGGCATTTTCGTGGTGTATTTGCACTTTTGTCCCCAGACAAGGTGAACGAGCCCACAGTAAAAATGTGCAGAGCACGGCTTCCGACTCCTTCTTGCCAGGTTTCCTATCTCCAGGGACTGAACTGTCTCTGTGGCCACAGTGTGGTGCAGCGGACAAAGCCAGTATCTCCAGGACCAGAGAGTCACAGATTCAAATCCCAGCTGGGGCACCTGCCAGCCCTGTCCCCATATTTTACCCTACACCGCTCACACACCATAACAATGGGCATTACCTACAGCCGAGTCCCCCAAATGCAGGCCTGGAGTGCCACAACTCAATCAGGTCATATGGTTTTACTACGATAAGGACATGCCAGCATGATGGCGGAAGGGTACAGGTGGTGGAGGGGCAGTGGCTGCTAGCCACAGAAGACAGTGGCCTAGCCATGTGCAGGATGGCACCATCCACTGCAACAGACAGGCCCTGTCGGATGTACAGTCATGGACCTCCCAGGGAATTCAGCCAATCTGTGGCAACACGGTGGTGCAGCGCACACAGTGTGTGCAAGAACAGAAGGTCACAGGTTCAAAGCCCAGCTGGGGCTACTGCCAATCCTGTCCACATATTTTTCCCACAACTAAACCGTGATAGTAAGGACAAACCTTTATTGCTGAGGGCATACGCATTGGTAATACGCCTATCTTTTACCACACCAAGCACAGACACCATGAACAGGGGCATTACCTAGAGCAGAGTCTCCGAAATGCAGTCCTGGAGGACCACACACCATTCAGATTCCATGCTGCCTCTAATACAAATGTCTGTGCTGCATATCTATGCACCACCCCCATGGCATGTATATGTAGCTCATGCATATTCATGAGGGACAGCAGGAAAACCCGAACAGTGTTAGGCACACCAGGACTGGAGTTGGGAACCTCTGCCGTAAAGCAGCAGCCAACAGGGGCAGACATACCCACACCCACAGGCCCCATTGGCCAATGCCTCCTGGAGAGGCAGGACATTGGGCCCTGCGTGCATCTCCCAATACTAGCACCTGCATACCTTAGCAATGCCACCCTACACCTGGGTATACGGTACACAGCTCTCAAAGGTTTGCTATGAGTACTGGCAGATAGACATTCCTACGTTAAGCAGTTTGCTCTTTGAGCTCCATCATAACAATCTTTCTGATGTCTGCGGTGTGTGCTTCAGGTCTGGCCTCTGACAGTGGTCACCACCCTGGGGAGTGACCCCCAACAGTATTGCGTACCATATCCATGCCTGTGCTGTGCCCAGGACTGGTGTGGTGGGCAAGGCTGATAAACTCCTCTATAGTAGCACAATGCTGGCATACGTGTGGGAGTGTGTGTCTGTCTATACCAGGGGTGGGCAATCTCGGTCCTGGAGGGCCGCAGACCAGTCAGGTTTTTGGGATATCCCTAATGAATAAGCATGCGATATATATGCATTACAGATATCCTGCCAATCTGACTGGTCTGCGGCCCTCCAGGACCGAGATTGCCCACCCCTGGTCTATACAGTGTGTGTTGGCTGCAAACACCTTCCACAGCCCACACTGCCAGCACTGTTGCCATTATTGGCCTGCCAATGTGCATAATGAGCAGCAAGGTACCATGGGTATAGCTCAGACAGGGTGGGCTGGCCAGGATGCATCTGCACAGGGCATAGGGCACTGCCTGGGACATTGTCATGGCCGGCCACCACCTACACAGACAGGGTGACCTCTTTCTGTCCTGCTGGGGGATCACTCTCACCCTGACTGTGCAGTGACCACAGCATGTCTAGGCACCCCCATAGTGCTATATAGTATTTCTCTCATGTGATTATATATGGGTTTTCTTTTGGGGCCCAGTCACTGACTTATCTGCTGGTGTGCACTGCCATCCCAGTTCTGGGTGCATGCATTTCCACCAGGACTAGCTAGCAGACTGTTTTCAGCTGGTCTGTGTTGTGATGGAGTGCCTTGCAGGGTGCAGCGGCTGAAGGCTTGCTGCAGGAGAATATCAGATAGTGGTGGGGTGCAGCTTAGCATATCCAGGCCTAATGTCTGTCTGATATTGTGTTGTGGAGGTGTATAGAGCTGCTTTGACTGCCCTGTAGGGTGTCTGTTCCCCAGCAGGACTGGGGTTGATGGTCTACTCTACTGCCACCATTGCAGAGAGGTAGAATATGGATCTGTTGATAGGAGACCCTGTTTTTTTTCAACCTTGGGTGGTGGTACATAGCCTACCTAGGTGTCCATAAGGGGTTCCCATGACTAAGACAGAAAGTGATATCCAAGGTGTTTCTGCAGAAACTACCTATCTCACAGATTGATACTGCTGTGGAGCTCTGGCATGGCCTCTTTCATCCATGGAGGGTGTTGTGGACCTGGTCCTGGGCGCCTCTTCACACCCTCAGGGTGAGCACAGTACCCGCACAATGTGACGGTGTGTAGCTACTCTGTGCCAGTAAAACACCCGGTCAGTACCCCCTACCAGGCCGAGGTGCTGTGTGGGTGCACACGGCCACTTCCCCCTACCACGCCGGGGAGCTGTTGGGGTGCATTCCCCATCTTGTGTTCATCTGTGGACAGCTGATTTGCATGTGCAGTGCATCATGGGTATGGGTGGCCTAACCCTATCCTGGCTACCACAGCAGACTGTCTGTGTGGTGACATGCAGGCTCTCTGCAGCCAGCCAAGGGCTTGCTGGCAGCTATAGAGCTGTAGCCCAATGGTTACTTCACTGCCTAAGAAGCCAGAGGTCATGGGTTCAAACCCACAGTGGGGTAATTTGCTAGGGTTGTCCAAAGTTTTTTTTATTTAATGTACATATGTTGATGCCAGCAAAAACACCCGCAGCGTACTGTACCCATAAGGTGCCGCTGAGGGTGCTTTATAGGGCGCCCTATAGGGCACCTTATGGTTGCCATCCATATAAGGTGCACTATACATTATCCTGTGATGCAACATATATGGTGACCTATAGGGGACATTCTAGGGTGCCTTGGCGGACAGTGAACTTTAACATGTGCCGTATGGGCCGCCTTATGTTAACACGCTTTGAGAGTGAGTTTGCTAGTACTGATAAATAAAATAGAACTAATATGCCCCCTACAGCACTCATCCCCATAATATGTTATGCCTCAGATAGCCTTGTTCACTTGGCACTGTGAGGGATTGAACCCCTGATCCCTGCACCATTGGTCAGTGTCTTAACCATTGTGCTGTGGCTCTATTCCTGTATTTGGACATTGCCGCACTGCCTTAGGCCTTCATAGCATAGCAGCGCACCACCTTCTGCCGCCCAAACCGCACAAACTTAACAGCGCGCCGCCTAATGCCCACTAGTTACAGTGCTACGCCTTATGACGCCCACACCTAACAGCGCACCGCCTAATGTCGCCCAAAATTAACAGTGCGCTGCCTTATGCCGCACAAAATTAATATGCCTCTTACAGCACTTTAACCCATTACAGTTATTGCCTCAGACAACAGCTTTTGTTGCGCACAATGGGGGATTGAACCCATGGCCCCTGCACCATTGGTCAGTGTCTTCACCGTTGTACTATGGCTCTGTTCTTTTCTGTGCCCAGCAGCGCGCCACTTAGCCTTCCCACGCGCTAATGTGGACCCCGCACATTAGCGCGATGCGCACAAGTACGGTCGCTGTCTCCCGGTTTTTTCTTTTCTCTGCCTGAACCGCCCACTCCTTATATGGCACAGGCACACTACCGCGGCCCCGCACAATTTCGTAGTTTAGTAAACATACCCCTAAGTTATATGGTTGAAAGCAAGGTGGAATAGGTGAGTCTTAATTGCTTTGCGAAAGATGGCCAAATCTGATATGTGTAATACTTCTTTCAGTTGCCACTGCCCATTTTCTGAATTCCCTTCCCATGACTTTGAAAACAGAGATGAAGTATCTCACCTTCTGTAAATAGCTGAAAGATGGGTAAGAAATAATACAGTCTGTATTTGATTATGTTTTCATTGGTCCATGTAATGGACATGATGAATGCTGTATGTGAGAATAGTATTCTTGCAGATTATTTTGTACCCTGATTTATGTATCATAATATAATCCATTTAGGTCAACTTCTATTGGACCAAGCAGAATATAAAAGTGGAAATAAATAACATTTTTTAAAAATGTTGAGACCATAGGATCTGACAGTCAGCACTGTTAAAATAATAGGAAACTGGGGGGGGGGGGGGGCATATTCAATGGTGCTTGTAAAGTGGCTAGTTGTCATCACTGAAGTCTAGCTCCAGATAGTCAATGCCGGGGCCATATCTGGCCACTGGCATTGAATACCTGGGTCACCACAGAACCCAGAAGCTAAATGGGCAGGAGCGATATTGAGTCATTGCCCGGTTAGCTTCCATAGGTAAAGTAAGGCCAACATTGGCAGATCAGTGATGAAGGACATAGACAAGATTTTCAAGTGCAGAAACGTATCTCTGTATACAAAGATGCCACTTATCTAAGCCAAGGTATTTTCAAGAAAGCCATATGGATGCAAAAGATGGCCAGTGAAGAAGAAAGAGGGGAAGAAAATTGATGCCTTCAAATTATAGTGCTGGCAAAGAATATTGGGGGAATATTCAGTAGTGGCTAGCACTTGTAAAGCACATAGCCATCGCCACTGAATACTAACCCCGGATATTCAATGCCGGGGCCATATCTAGCCACCAGCGTTGAATATGAAAGTTATCACACAGCCTGGAGGCTAACTGGGCAGCATAATATTGAGCCGCTGCCCGGCTAGATCCCATGGGTAAAGTTAGGCCAGCCTTTGTACTGCCTAACTTTACCCATGGATCACTAACACAGCAGTAGCTCAATATCGCCACTACCTGGTTAGCGATGGGCGCTACCTACGCTCCACCCTGGAATGCGCATGACATGCCTGACGCTAGCTATGTAGCATTGTGGCATGTAGTAGTGGCACCCACGGATATCCAACAGCACCAACCATGTCAGTGTCTCTGAATATCCCACTAACTAGCATTTAAACAGGTCTGCAAACTATGTAAATACCTTTGAATACCCCCCTCCCCCAACTGTGTATACCATGGACTGCCTGAAGAACAAATGACAAGAATTTTGACGCTCATAATGGATTAATACAACAACAACAGCTATGGATGCCACTCTATTAACAAGTGGAACCCAATTCCATAATGTGCACGTCCTGGCCGCAGACACGTCCAAACTAAAAACATGCCCCCTTTGAACCTAATTCCACATCCGCAGGTCTGGACGTACCTGCGGGTCTAGAATCAGGGAGATAGCCGTGCAAGCGCTATTTGGACCACCCCATGCCTCGGACACAGGTAAACAGTCTGGGCGTCACCGTGCCCACCGTATTCTGAAATGTTATACATGTCCGATGCTGCCCGTCTTCGCGTGGCCACGACTCCGCTGGTAAAACATACATTTCCTATGCTGATGCTTACACTGACAGTGTTATATCCATGCAAACAAGACATGAATATTGTATGTGCAAGCAAAGGAGACTATGCACACTTGTCTGTTGCATGCTGAGCACAGTACAAGGCTATCCAAGTGCACCAAAGCTACTGTAACAGAAAGTGGAATGTGAGATGTTTGTACTGACTACAAAACATGCATGGCCTTTGCAGAACACTTTAGATATTCCTGCAGTGGATATTGCTGACAAAAGTATTTGCAATGCTAAGTATAGGCCAGAAAAGACCAAAATGGGTCCCTACAGCTACATGTCAATACATATCCCTGTCAATAACAGGGACCCATCAGGAGGGAAACATAGAACAGTGAAAACATGAGCAATACAGGCTCATATGCACCATCTACTCTCCTTCCAGATGTGTACAATGTTAGAGACCTATGATGGTGCATTTGGATATGTATTCATGCCATGTGCACTGCAGCATGCCCCCACTCTGATGGTCTCCCACCATATCCAGGGGATATACGGCAGCTTATCAGGATATACTGCTGTGGTCAGTCCTACGGTCCAGGTACCGTCCAGGCATATATGTCCCTCCAGATTTGCGGAGCAGCACACCAGGACCTTTCCTGTAGCTCTCATACATCTAACACGCACACACACACACACACACACACACACACTCACACTCACACTCTTGCTTGCAGTCATAGATAACATACCTCTGCCATGACCATGCTCTGCAACTATACACACCTGCTGCCAGGGGCGGCCCAAGGGGGGTGCGGGGCCATGTGCGGAGACTCGGTGCGGGGCCTCATTTGCATAAGGGGCCTCATTTGCATACATATTTGCATAATGTTACCATACACTAACTTTTAGTAAACATGCCTCTTAATGAGTGTATGGATAAAGAAAGACTAAAAGATTTCTACATTACTATAATCCAGTACCAACCGCCAGGCACATTAAGAACTACTACAAACACTGCCCATTTAGAACCCATAGCAAACCCACCGTATCCTAACAGCACTACCAGGACTCACAAAGCACCATACCCTAACTATCAAAAGGCAAAACTGTAAATATTAAACCAATATATTTCAGAGAATAACAATACATGACCTACTGGGGAAAGAGAAGTGGCAATGTCAAATAGGAATTACATAAACAGAATATCTCAGCTCAGTTACACATGCAGAACATAGACCATCACCAAACAAGGAATCACAATTTAGAAACAGGAAGACAATAATTAAACTGGGAACCCCAAAAGCCAAACTTGGAATGTACAACACTGTAGAAATAAAACTATAAATTAATTTTCTCTTGTACTAAACAAAGCGCAGACGTTAGTGATGCACATTTCCCAGAGCTGACATATTCCAGCTAATAAATTCAAACTAAAGAGATATTTTTCTACCTTTTGTGCATTTTTTTTCAGTTACAATTGTTCCAGCCACTTTCTTCTAGTTTCTTTGTGTCTTCTGCTAACTCTCCATCTGCTGTCCATTTGTCCTTTCTTCTAGTTTTTTTTTCCATTCTCTCTCTACATCTGATTTAACATACTAATCTTTCTCCTTTTGCTCTTTCCTCATTCCTATTTCATCCACTCAAATTTTACCCCTCCATCCTCAATCCCCACTTACTCTCCCAATATCCGGCCAATTGTAGATTTGTCTTCCCTCCCACACAAAATATTTTTCCCTCTCCATTTCACTCTCCCAGCTCCATCCCATTCTAATCCTCCCCCAACATCAGCTCCCTTCTAGTTCCAGCCCCACCCAGCATCCGCTCCCTTCTAGTCCCCGCATCAGCCCATTTCCAGTCCTAGCCCCCCATAAGCCCATTTCCAATCCTATCCTAGCCCCACCATCCATTTCCAGTCCCATCCAAGTCCCTCCATCAGCTCATTTCCAATCCCAGCCCCCCATCAGCTCATTTCTAGTCCTTTCCTAGCCCCACCATCAGCCCATGTCAAATCCTAGCTCCCCTCCACTCATCCCATTTCCAATCCAAACCCCCCATGAGCCTGCTTCCAGTTCTAGCCCCTCCATGAGTCCATTTCAATTCAAGCCCCCACCACAGCCCATTTCCAACCTTATCACCCCCCAACAGCCTGTTTCCAGTCCTATCCTAGCACCTCCATCAGCCCATATCCCGTCTTAGCCCCCCCCCACTCAGTCCATTTCCAGTCCTAGCTCCCTCCCCTCACAGCCCATTTCCATTCCAAGCCCCCTTCCCCATCAGCTATTTGCAGTTCAAGCCCCCCTTCCACTCAGCCCATTTCCATTCCAAGCCCCTGTCCCTATCAGCTATTTGCAGTTCAAGCCCCCTTCCACTCAGCCCATTTCCAGTCCTAGCAACCCCCCATCCCATCACTAGTCCTAGCACCCCATAGCCCATTACCAGTCCTAGCCCCCCATCAGCCCATTTTCAGTCTTACCCCCCACAGCCCATTACCAGTCTTAACCTCCCATCACCCCATTTTCAGTCTTCCCAGTCCTAAACCCCAGCACCCCATTTTAATTCTTACCCTCCCACAGTCCATTACCAGTCCTAACACCCCCCCATCAGCCCATTTGCAGTCAGCCCCCCGCCCCCATAGCCCATTACCAGTCCTAACCCCCCATCAGCCCACTTCCAGTCCTAACCGCCCCATCAGACCATTACCAGTCCTAGCCCCCCCATAGCCCATTACCAATCCTAAGCCCCCCATCAGCCCACTTGTAGTCTTAGCCCCCACAGCCCATTATCTGTGGTAACCCCCCATCAGCCCACTTCCAGTCTTAGCCCCCCCAAAGCCCATTACCATTCCTAACCCCCCATCAGCCCATTTCCAGTCTTAGCCCCCCCATATCCCATTACCAGTCCTAAGCCCCCCATCAGCCCACTTGTAGTCTTAGCTCCCCCACAGCCCATTACCTGTCGTAACCCCCCATCAGCCCACTTCCAGTCTTAGCCCCCCCATAGCCCATTACCAGTCCTATCCCCCCCATCAGGCCATTTCCAGTACTAACCCCCCATAGCCCATTACCAGTCCTAACCCCCCCATCAGCCTATTACCTGTCCTACCCCCCCATAGCCCATTACCAGTCCTAACTCCCTCCCCCCCATCAGCCCAGCTAGGTTAAAAAAAAACACAAATCGGCTGCTGCTGCCGCTGCCGCTGCCGCCGTGGCAGCGGCAGAATCCAGCATCCCGCAGGGCCCCCTGCCATTCAGAGTCTTCCATGTGGCCTCAGCGCGGGTTTTTCAGCCCTGCGATGGGATTAACAGAGCCGCGAGAGGAGAAGCTCTCTCTCTTCGCGCGGCTCTGACAGCCGACGCTGAGGCCGCATGGAAGACTCTGCAGGCAGGGGGGGCCCCGCGGGATGCTCAATTCTGCCGCTGCCAAGGCGGCAGCGGCAGCAGCAGCAGCTGCAGCCGGTTTTGTGGTTTTTTTTAACCTAGTTGGGCTGTTGCAAGATGTTTTTTGCACGGGGCCCCCTGAAACACGGGGCCTTGTGCAAAAAACATTCTTGCTCAATGGACGGGCCGGCCCTGCCTGCTGCTACTGCATATTTGCATGGCATCTCAGGACTACACATCTGATCTGCATTTCCGAGACATACCATCCCCACAGCTATGTTCTGTTTGTCCAAGGACTTTGTTGGGGAGGCCTTGCATAGGCCCTTTGGCACATCCAGCACATGCCAGAATAATGACTATTGCAGTGCTGTATATTTCTGTCAGGGTGTTTCTTGTTGCTACTTTACCTTACAAACGTCCCTCACCTGTGCATTCTATTCATTACCACTGCATCTTCTGCTCCCCCAGACAGCAGATGCACCAGAACAATACAAACATGTCATAGCCATTTATCTCTATGGGACACATTGGCGTTCAGGGCAGGATTTTTTCTAAGTCCAGCCCTTATTCCACGTTTCAGCAGGTATAATGTGTATGTATGGGTGAAATGCCGAGGACATACATGGGCCTTTCCTGAATACACAGTGTTTGTCTTCGCGCCTAATCATGCCCCCATTCTGCCCCCCTCGCCCACGTTCTGAAATGCCCATTTTAGTGCCGTGTACATGCTGGGCTGCCTGGTTTCAGAATGCAGGTCTAGATGTTTTCAACTGCACAATGTCAATCCTGCACGTACACAGGGCTTATTTGTGTTTCAGAATGACCTCTATAGAGGGCCATACCGAGCATGACTTGCACATTGGGAGCGTGCCCCCTCCTCCCCCCCGCACCTCCATCTAGCTACTTTCTGGATGGCGGCGGAGAGAAGAGGCACGACCGATGTGCAAGTCGCCGGCGCACTAAGCAGATCTGTTCCTCCCTGTTCTGATGCGGCATCAGAGGAGGGAGGGACCAGACCTGCTTAGCGTGCCACAAGAAGGCTTAAGGGGTGCATTTCAGCTGTCTGCCATTGCCTGCCACCGCTGAGAGAAGAAAAAGTGGTGGGGGCAGGCAATGGCAGACAGCTGACATGCTCCCCTTAAGCCTTTGCGCCCTGTGCTGCCGCACCGCTTGCACAGGGCTAGGTACGGTCCTGCCTCTATAGCTACCTAACTGTAAACCAAACAGTTTAGGACATCTACAGGGTCACCATAAGGTGACATTGACTTAATGGCACTTAACAGCAACATTGTATAATTGTTTATTGCTTGCAAAACCTATTATCTTGCTGTAAAAAGAAAGAGAGCACTTTTCATATAAAGGTTCTTATTTACTAAGCTGTGTTAGCTGTCAAGGGGAAACTAACGCCCACTAATAGTTAATGCGGGTACCAGATTACCATTTAATGTGGTGCCTTAGCATCAAGTGCTATGTGTATAATTAGTTCCCAGTTGGAGAGAGATTGTATTGGTGCACTTAATGTTGAAAGCACCTGGTCCTTAAAGAATGATCCCAGTATCTGGTAGAAGTATGTGTAGGGAAAAAAGTTTGTTGTGTTTAGTTGCCTATGTTGTTTGCAGATGTGTTTTGTTTTGCTTTAATACATTTTCATTTTGTGCCATTTTGTTTTTATAAATTTTCATTTCAGGGCAGTTTTATTAATTAAAGAGGTGGCAATGGCTGCTGCTCAAATGAGAAGCACAAGTGAAAGGTTACTAGAGGTTTCAGACAAATAAGAAACCCAACTGGCTTGTTTCTTACAATTAGAGGTTGATGTCAAACCAGTGACCTTTGGGTTAGAAGGGAGGCATTTTGCAGGAAGAGCTATTACATCCTCATGGAGATTTTACTCTAGCTGACCTGCTCTTAACTGTGTCTTGCATTGCTGGTGATCTTCATTTCTGTTTCCTGATTAGCCCAAATTTGTCTGGTCTGTATGGGTGAAAACCTTTATTGGACTTTCTGCCTTGTGAATTTGGGATTTTTTAATATCATGTTTGGATTAAAAATGATATATGTGACATATTTCCATTGTCTTTGAAAACAAATGCACATCCCTAGTATCTGGAGTATAGAATAAGAGGCTTGGAAGAGCTAAGGCAGACAAAGACGTATATAAAGGTGACTCTTAGGAACATAGTGGAACGGTCCCACCTTTATTCTGGTAGCCCCTGCGCAGTCTTCAAGTAATAAGGTCACCTGAAAGTAAAGCATTGTCTTGGTGTTGGAGGAAGCAAACCTTTAGCTAGGATGGCATTTTGGGAAAAGAAAGCGTATTCTGAAAGGATAGGCTCCATCTTGACCAAAATAGAACCAGGATGCTGCTACTAGCATTTAAAAAAGGAAATAGAGACGTTTTAAGCTAGTTTATGGAGGAAAGCAAACAGTTGCTCAGGAGCTCATGGTTTAAATTGAGGAATCTTCAAAGGCTATTGCAAATATGATGAAGCTGAATTATCCCAAAAGAGAAGTTATCATAAAGGTGATTCATCCAAGGTGCATTTTAATAAAGCGCTGACAGATATAAATGATTCCAATTTACCCCTCTAATTTACAAATAAAAAACACATTTTGAATTGTCTGTATATGACTGGCAGAAGTTCGTTGCATTAGAATATAAAGTATCAAATAAAAATATAATAGGCATCTCAGAGATCTGTGGTGGAAGAAGGATAAGCAATGGGTGCTATATGTGGAAGATATAGAGTCTAACAAGTCCTGCAAGGCACTGTCAAATTCTTATGCATAGAAATTCCATGTATGGTGGAATATGTATAGCAGTGAGGGTATATTACCATCCACCTGATCAGAATGAGGAATGCTAATGAAACTGGCAAACAATAATAATGGAGATTTCAATGATAGAGAAATAAACAGGTCAATATTTAACAGTGGCAGTTAACAAAGGTTTTTTCTTTAAATGTCGACTGAGGTGGCTAAATAGAAGCCAGATATTCAGCACCAGTATCAGGACAGTGGCCAGCGTTGAATAGCCGGATAGTATGGTAAGTGCTGGTCACTATCCATATAGCAGCAATTTGCAGCACTGCTATACAGATACAGTAACTATCTGGATAACCATTCAGGACATCTGGCTCTACCTCCAGACTACTCTAGATAGTGCTAAAGCAGTCAGACAGAATATTTAGCAGCACTATCCAGAGTGCTGCTGAATATTCCTTTCAACAATGTTTATCCATATAGCAAGTACTGCTATATAGATATGTGCCACTGAACATCAAACCCATAGTTTCTAGATATCATAAATGGCTGCTTCATGGAGCAGCTGAGTGGGGTTAACTATAGATATCATTACAATGCAGGACCTGGTTCAAAGATTAATAGTGGAGAGTCAAATTGGCAATACTTATCATAGCACAATTAAATCTGACTTAATCATTGGAGGGAGAAAGACATTAAGAAAAATTACTGCAGTTGATTTTAACTTTAAAATGGGGGACTAAGATAAAATGAGGCAACTAGTTAGAAAGAAATTAAAAGAAGGGTTGCAAAGTTTCAGAGTTTGCATGTGATATGCACACTGTTTAAAATACTACCTTATAAGTCCAGACCAATGTAGTCTGTGCATTAGAGAAAGATTAAATGATGAGGTAAGAAAATGAAGAAAATAGGAAACAGCATAAAGAATGACAAGTTAGAAGGTAGGGTAAAAGAGATTTTGAAAACCAGCTCACTATAGGGCTAAAACCTAACAACAAGACCTTGTCAATTACATTTGAAGTTAAAAGCCTGTGAAGAAGCAATTGGACCATTAGATGGATGAGAGATAGAAAGGACACTCAGAGAAGACAAGGCCATCACAGAAAAACTAAGGGGTTCATTTTAGAAGTCCTACTTATGCTTTGGATGTCTAAAAATGGGCACTCAGGTGTCCAAATCACAAGGACATCCCGGAACCCATTTTAGAAACCGGGTATATGAATGTCCCCAGCGTGAGGACGACCAAGAAGAATAGGGGCTTAACCACTTAACCCTCGATCGCCTCAGAAAATTCCAAGTTATCAATGTCCCTGTTTAATGTACATTACCAAGTTTAAATTACATTGTAAACCACTTTGACTGAAATGATAAAGCGGTATAAAAATACTGTTAAATAAATAAATAGGGGCATGCTGGTTGAGTGGCCTCAGTGTAGCAACAAAGATGTATGTCATGGTGCGATGTCAGAATGACATACAAATGTCTGGGTCTGGTTAGTGAGGCGTCCATGCCTATACCTGCTCCTGACCATGAACAAAGGGAAAAAAGTTCTTATTTTATGGATGCAATGCTTCCAGAAGGAAGTACAAAATGTGTTTTCTATCGCCACAGTTATTATTTCCTACCTGGAGAAACCTGTGTAGAAATACATACTCCAAACGTATTACAGGCCCACCACCGCATGTCTGAGTATCTGAAATGTCAGTCCAGGATGTGCTAGTCTCAGGATATAGTTGCCCCCCTTCTGGAATACCATGACCAGAATGCCCAAGTACCCAGTTCTGCAGATGTCCAATTCAGGGATATTCACATTTGTGAAGTGACCTACACCCGTCCACGTACCCAGCCTTGGTATGCACGGGGGGAGGGGAGTATCTCTCCAGAACCAACTACCTAGATGTTCATTTTTCAGGGTGGAGATGAAGTGATTTCAAATGGCATGTATTCATACTTCTCTTTATTGCTGCACTCTTCTAGCTTTTCCTAGAAGTCCCTTCCAAAATTCCACTTTAAATGAATTCTTTCCTTCAGTCTTTACTGAAAAGGATTTTGGAGAGATACACATGCGGGAACATGCACATGGTGATAATTCAGAGGAACTAAAGCATATCACAATGAGCCTGGAAGATGTAATAGACCTAATTGACAAAACAAAGATTAACAAATTACCAGGACCAGATGGTATACACCCTGAGTTTTGAAAAATGCAATGTGTGCCTTTGAGTCAATGCTGACCCAGCAGCTCCTGGGTTTTCTTGGAAGTGTGACTGGAAGTAGATTGCCAGGCTTTTCTTCCAAGGCAATAGAGGGTTGAGTGACTTGCCCAAGGCCACAAGGAGTGCTAATGGGAATCAAACCCTGGTCTCTTGGTTACCAAGCCAGTGCTCGAATCATTAGGATATTCCTCCATGAGTTCTGAAACAACTGAAAAATAAACGTGTAATC
This sequence comes from Ichthyophis bannanicus, assembly GCA_033557465.1. Taxonomy (NCBI): domain Eukaryota; kingdom Metazoa; phylum Chordata; class Amphibia; order Gymnophiona; family Ichthyophiidae; genus Ichthyophis; species Ichthyophis bannanicus. Next base: position 928,384,572 of record CM066034.1, read on the forward strand.
AGCAATCTATCATTAAAATCAGCTACACTACATGAGGGGAGTGGATGAGTAGCAGCCTAGTACCCTAGAAATCTGGGTTTGATTCCCACTGGTACTCCTTCTGACCTTGGATAAGTCAGTTTACCTTTCATTGCCAAGAAAACCCAGGGGCTACTGGCTTACCAGGAGTCAGCATTAATTTTGATAGCACTTAAAAAACAAACAAACAAACAAACAAACAAACAAACAAACAAACAAGAGGTTCAGAAGACAGACAATATTTAAAAAGGGGTCCAGGAAAATATAGAGGCCCTTTGGATCTCCCACACTGGAAAGCCACCCCCTATTGTCCTAAATTAGCTGGATCACCAATTTATTATTATTATTATTAAACATGCATATAGCGCCGCAACATACGAAGCGCTGTACAAATATACAAGAGAGACAGTCCCTGCTCATCAGAGCTCACAATCTAATAAGACAGAATACAAAATAAATTACAAAATACAAATAACAAAATTTACAGGACAAAGTAAACAAAAGTTGATGGAGAGATCAAGATAGGGCAAGACCGGAATGAAAAGCAGTAGTGAAGAGGTGGGATTTGAGTCTGGACTTGAAAATGGGCAGGGAGGATGCCTGGCGCACAGAGATAGGAAGACTATTCCAAGTAAAGGGTGCTGCCAGTTGGAAGGAGCGAAGTCTGGAATTGGCAGTATAAGTAAAGGGCACAGATAAACGAAGACTATTAGAAGAGCGAAGTAACCGAGAGGGGGTGTAAGGAGAGATAAGTGACGAAAGGTACTGGGAGGCAGAAGAGTGAATACATTTATAGGTTAGGAGGAGAAGTTTAAATTGGATGCGGAGACGGATGGGAAGCCAATGAAGTGAGATGAGGAGAGGAGTGATGTGGGAAAAGTGAGACTGGCAGAAAATAAGTCGAGCAGCGGAGTGCTGAATTTCTTCTGGAGTGTGATTCCATAACTTCCATGTCTGGACTGCAGACACATCTATTTGAAAAATGAACCCCGTTTGACCCTAATTCCGCATGCATGGGTCCGGAATTGGGGACAGAGACTTTTTTGGCATGGCACGCCCAAACCCTGGGACACGAGTATTTTATTTATTTATTTATATTTCTTATATACCGCACTATTTGCAATCAGCGCGGTTCACATGGAACAGAAACATCCGACAACTTAAATATGTCTGGTCATTACATTAAACAGGAAATGCAACTTGGAAAAAGGGTACACTATATACATATGAGGTGTACTGAGTACACATGGAAAGCGACGTGGACTTCCCTGCCCTCGGCGAATTCCAAAAAGATGTACAGCTCTGCTGCTGCATGTTTCCATGCAGCCACACCTCCTCAGTTAAAATGTGCATCCCTGAAGCTGCTCCTCACGCTGACGATGTGGTGCCCATGAAAACAAATGAGACAGATGTACCGATGCAAAACAGACCATATAAGCTAGTCCTTTGCACGACTAGGGCACTGCAAGGTGATCTCTGTGCACTCAGAGATGTTACAACAGCAAGTAAAGAGTGATATGATTGTCCTGACAGACCCTGCAGCACAACATACATGGCAGTAGGTGAACATTTTAGCTGTGCTTGCATTGGTCATCTCTGATAATGGTCTGCACAATGCTATGTATGGACCTGAAGAAATCAGAGATGGTCCTCTACAGCTAAATGCCAGAGCATATCCCTGACATTAAACAGGGACTCTGAGATTGAGCGCATGCACCAGCGCAAACAGCACCACTAGATGCCCAAGAGCACCAACATCCGTCAATACAAATCTGCACATTTATGCAACCGCTGATGGTGCTGTGTGCACTGTCGGATGCCTTCATGTGAGTGTCCGTTATCGCTGACAGGGATATGCTTTGACATTTATCTGTACAGACCCCATTCTTCTGTATCTTGGCTGATCACACTGGTCACACCACTGTCAGCCCTACGGGCCAGGTACTGGCCAGGCACTGATGTCCCCCCCAAAATTGCAGTTGCACACGGGCCCCCCCAAGGCATCCTTCTAACCACACACACACACACACACACACACACACACACACACACTCTCTCTGTCACTTGCAGTCACACAAAACATACATCTGCTGTACAGATGCCCTGCACCTCTAGAAAACAGCTGGTATAACATGATGACATGGGGTCCCAGGGCTACTAATCTGATCCACGTTTCTCACCCACACATGCATCCATCCTATACACACCCACATACAATCCCTACAGACCTGCTTCTCGGATGACAGGGATTGTTAGGGTGCCCTAGATCACCTCCTCTAGCTCACACAGCAATTGTCAGCATAGCCAGAATAATCACCATTGCATCTCTGAATATTTCTGTAGGGGTGTTTAGTAATGAGTCCTAGCCATACAACCTTCCCCCACCTCTGCATTCTGTTCTTTACAACTGCATCTTGTGGTCTTCCAGACTGTAGACACCCCAGTTCACAACATCTTTGTCACAGCCATTCATCTCTATGGGACACACTGCAGAGAAGAGCAGAAAGGTTTCTAAATCCTGGCCTTATTCCATGTTTCCGCTGTCATAACGCAGACGTCTGCAGGACATATGCAGAATATACATGGGTCTTTCCTGAATATGCATTGCATGTCTCCAGTGCTGACCACACCCCATTCCATGTTCTGAGATCCCCATGCTAGCGCCATGTACAAGGAGGGCCACAGGTGTATCAGAAAACGATCGTAGATATAATGGTGAGCCTGATATTGGTACTGTACAAAGTGGTAGAAGCTATTCTGAAAAAGAAAATTACTGCTAATGTGGATAGACATCTCTTAATTAGAACAGAAATAACTTATTATACCCCCCTTTGTCGGTTAGGACTCCAGAGTAGTTTAAAAACTAATTTAGGAATGGAAAGGATGTACATCCAAATGAAAGCTGGGAGCTGGGATTTAATGTTAAAAAATGTAAGGTCATGCATTTGGGCTGCAGCAATCCAAGGGAGCAATATAGTATAGGGGGTGAAGTACTTTTGTCCACTAAAGAAGAGCGGGACCTAGGCATGGTTGTGTCTGATGATCTTAAAGTAGCTAAACAGGTAGAAAAGGCGACGGCAAAGCTAGAAGGCTAGCAGAAAAAAGGAGGTGATAGTGCCTCTGTATAAGTCTTTGGTGCGACCTCATTTGGAGTATAGTGTGCAATTCTGGAGACCGCACCTTCAAAAGGATGTGAACAGGATGGAGTAGGTGCAGAGGGTGGCTACTAAAATGATTAGTGGTCTTCATTATAAAGCATATGAGGACAGACGTAAGGATCTTAATATGTACACCTTAGAGGAAAGGCGGGATAGAGGTGATATGATTGAGATGTTTAAATACCTTTGTGGCATAAATGTTCAGGGAGAGAGCCTCTTTCAATTGAAAGTAAGTTCTGCTACGAGGGGACATGGGATGAGGGTGAAGGGAGATAGATTCAGGAGTGATATGCAGAAATATTTCTTTACGGAAAGAGTAGTGGATCCGTGGAATAGTCTCCTAGTGGAGGTGGTAGAGATGAGGACAGTAACTGAATTCAAAAAAGCATGGGACCAACACAGAGGATCTCTAAAGGCAAAAAGTGGACTGTTGTAGTTGTTGATATGGAAAGACAGACTAGATAGGGCATGTGGTCTTTTTCTGTCGTCATATTTCTCTGTTTCTATGTTTCAATGTAAAGGACTGAAAGGGGTATGAAGGTGATGTGAATTTAGCAAATCTTAGCCATCTACTAGATCTTTTTGGAAAGTGTTAATGAATATATGAACACATTTGACAAAGCCCTTCATGAGAGAAATTAAGGAGGAAATTAAGGAGAAAGGAGGCAATGCATTATTGTGGATCGGTAAGTGGCTAAAAATAGGAAACAGAGATTAAATGGTCAGTTTTGTAAATAGTGAAGTGCCCCAGGAATTTGTAATGGAACCGGTGCCGATTTTTAACATATTTATAAATAATCTGGAAAAGTGAGTGAGGAGTGAGGTGGTTAAATTTGAAGATGACACAAAATTATTCAAAGTTAAGCACAAGCAGATGGTGAGGAGTTGCAGGAGGAGTTAGCGATACTGCAGGACTGAGCCTCCAACTGGCAGATGAAATTTAATATGGACAAATGAAAATGATGCATATAGAAAAAAAAGATCCTATCGGAGAGAACCTCCGCAGGCAGCAGGAACCAATGAAATGCAGTAGGTATTAAACCAGGATTCTACATCTTCCGACGCCTCTGTGAATGTTTCAACTGTGAGTACGCCTCCTTGTGATCCCTCTCAGAAAACAGGGGTTTTAATTCCTCCCCTTCAGGATCCCCTTTCTATTTCCGACGCCGTCATTATTTATTTATTTAGACAGTTTTGTATACCGCCTTATCCTTCAATCAAAGCGGTCACAACACAATTGGGGGATACATTTAACACGTGGGGATATGAGACACATACACTAATACTTACAGGGAACATGGGCAATGGAGGGTTAAGTGGCTTGCCCAAGACCACAAGGAGCATCTGTGGGACTAGAAACCCCAGTCCTTCCGGCCCAAGGTTGCTGTCCTCTAGTGGGATTTGAACCCCTGACCTTCTGGCCTGAAGTACCTTGCCCCAGCCACTAGGCTACTCCTCCCTCTCATTATGCCTTTCACAGCCAGTAATGGGGCTGTCGGTTCAGGCCTTTTGCCTGACTCTTTTCTTAAGTTGGATACTCGTCCAGATAACTTTGTCTCCTTCAATTCCATCTGTGGTTACTTTTGTATCTGCTGTTCCAGAAGTGGTTCCACCCATCGATATTTCATTGAAGGATGTTTGGGCTATAGTTGCCCGGATGGAGGCGTCCTTAACTGCTTCTCTTCAAAAAGTTTCTTACTTTACTAAAGAAACTGTGTCTAAATTTAAGGATCATGAGAATCGTTTAGTGACTTTGGAAACAGTTGCTGTCGCTCTGGAGGCTCGTCAATCCTCTCATTTTGATTTACCTTTTAAATTGTCTCAGGATGTTTCTTTACTATGTAGGCAGGAGGAGAATTTAGAAAATGTTTTGCGTTCTAGGAATTTACGGCTGTTAAATTTCCCCAAGACCCATTACTTATCGTCTTCTATTCTTTTTTATAAATATCTGAAAGAGGTTTTGCTATTTTCAAATGCTGAAGAGATAGGTTTGTCAAAAATTTACTATCTACCTTCGGGCAGGGCCGGCCCGTCCATTGAGCAAGAATGTTTTTTGCACAGGGCCCCGCGTTTCAGGGGGCCCCGCGCAAAGAACATTCTGCTTTTTTTTTTATTACATTTAAAAACAAAAACCTGGCTCTAGCTGCTGCCGCTGCCGCGTCCGTCGCAGCAGCGGCACAATGGCGTGTCCCGCGGGGCCCCTTCTCCTCTTCGAGCCCTCTGCAAGGGCTTTCAGATTCGCGAAGGGAGAGTTGTGCTCCCTCGCGTCTCTGTAAAGCCCGCAGGGGCTAATGGGAAATTTCCCATCAGCCCCTTTAGACGCGAGGGGCTGATGGGAAATTTCCCATTAGCCCCTGCGGGCTTTACAGAGACGCGAGGGAGCACTCTCCCTTCGCGAATCTGAAAGCCCTTGCAGAGGGCTCGACGTGGAGAGGGGGCCCGCGGGACACGCCATTCTGCCGCTGCTGCGACGGACGCGGCAGCGGCAGCAGCTAGAGCCAGGTTTTTGTTTTTAAATTTGCCGGAAGGGAAGGGAAGGGAAGGGAAGGGAAGGGGGGGGGGGGGCTGATGGAGGCTGTCTGGAAATGGGGTGATGGGGGGTTAGGACTGGAAATGTGCAAGGGGGGGGGGGTTAGGACTGGAAATGTGCAAGGGGGGGGGTTAGGACTGGAAATGTGCAAGGGGGGGGTTAGGACTGGAAATGGGCTGGGTCTGTTGGAGGCTGACTTGAAATGGGCTGGGGGGGGGTTAGGACTGGAAATGGGCTGGAGGGGGGGTTAGGACTGGAAATGGGCTGGGGCTGATGGAGGCTGACTGGAAATGGGCTGGGGAGGGTTTAGCACTGGAAATGGGCTGGGGGGGGGGTAAAGACTGCTAATGGGCTGGGGCTGATGGAGGCTGACTGGAAATGGGCTGGGGGGGTTAAGACTGGTAATGGGCTGGGGGGGTTAAGACTGGTAATGGGCTGGGGGTTGATGGAGGCTGACTGGAAATGGGGTGATGGGGGGTTAGGACTGGAAATGGGCTGGGGGGGGTTAAGACTGGTAATGGGCTGTGGGCTGATGGGGGCTGTCTGGAAATAGGGTGATGGGGGTTAGGATTGCTAATGGGCTATGGGGGGGGTTAGGACTGCTAATGGGCTATGGGGGCGCTAGGACAGGAAAAGGGCTGATGGGGAGGGGTTAGGACTTGAGGTGGGCTGATGTGGTTAGGACTAGTAATGGGCTGTGGGCTGATGGGGGGGTTAGGACTGGCAATGGGCTATGGGGGGCTGACTGGAAATGGGCTGATGGGGTTAAGACTGGAAGTGGGCTGATGGGGGGTTAGGACTGGTAATGGGTTATAGGGGGGGGGCTTAAACTGAAAATGGGTTGATGGGGGGCTAGGACTGGTAATGGGTTGGGGGATTGCTATGACTGGAAATGGACTGAGTGGACGGGGAGGCTTGAACTGCAAATAGCTGATGGGGAGGGAGCTTGGAATGGAAATGGGCTGTGAGGGAAGGGAGCTAGAACTGAAAATGGGCTGATGGAGCAGCTAGGATAGGACTGGAAATGGGCTGTTGGGGGGAGCTAAGATTGGAAATGGGCTGTGGTGGGGGCTTGAATTGAAATGGACTCATGGAGGGGCTAGAACTGGAAGTAGGCTCATGGGGGGGCTTGGACTGGAATTGGGCTGAGTGGAGGGGAGCTAGGATTTGACATGGGCTGATGGTGGGGCTAGGAAATGACTAGAAATGGGCTGATGGGGGGCTAGGATTGGAAATGAGCTGATGAAGGGACTCAGACTGAAAATGGATGGGGGAGCTAGGACTGGAAATGGGCTGATGCAGGGACTAGAAGGGAATGGATGCTGGGTGAGACTGGAACTAGAAGGGAGCTGATGTTGGGGGAGGATTAGAATGGGATGGGGCTGGGAGAGTAAAATGGAGAGGGGAAAAATATTTTGTGTGGGAGGGATGAAAAATCTACAATTGGCCGGGTATTGGGAGAGTAAGTGGGGATTGAGGATGGAGGGGTAAAATTTGTGTGGATGAAATAAGAATGAGGAAAGAGCAAAAGGATAAAGATTAGTATGTTAAAGCAGATGTAGAGAGAGAGGATGGAAAGAAAACTAGAAGAGAGAAGAAAGGACAAATGGACAGCAGACGATGGAGAGTTAGCAGAAAACATGAAGAAACCAGAAGAAAGTGGCTGGAGCAATTGCAACTGAAAAAAAATGCACAAAAGGTAGAAATATATCTCTTTATTTTGAATTTATTAACTGGAATATGAAAGTTCTGGGAAATGTGCATCATTAACGTCTGCGCTTTGTTTGGTACAAGAGGAAATTGATTTATAGTTTTATTTCTACAGTGTTGTTGTACATTCCAAGTTTGGCTTTTGGGGTTCCCAGTTTAAATTATTGCCTTCCTGTTTCTAAATTGCGATTCCTTGTTTGGTGATGGTCTATGTTCTGCATGTGTAACTGAGCTGAGGTATTCTGTTTATGTAATTCCTATTTGACATTGCCACTTGTTCTCTTTCCCCAGTATTCTCTGAAATGTACTGGTTTAATATTTGCAGTGTTTCCTTTTGATAGGTAGGGACTGGTGCTTTGTGAGTCCTGGTAATGCTGTCAGGATACAGCGGGTTTGCTATGGGTTCTAAATGGGCAGCGTTTGTAGTAGTTCCTAATGTGCCTGGTGGTTGGCACTGGATTATAGTAATGTAGAAATCTTTTAGTCTTTCTTTATCCATACACTCATTAAGAGACATGTTTACTAAAAGTTAGTGTATGGTAACATTATGCAAATATTTATGCAAATAAGGCCACTTATGCAAATGAGGCCCCGCACCGAGTCTCCGCACATGGCCCCGCACCCCCCTTGGGCCGCCCCTGCCTTCGGGTAAAGTGACTCCTGTTAATGTGGGAGATGCTAATGGTGCTGTAGATATCTGTTATGATAAGGTTGTTTCCTCTACCTTGGATATCTCTGGGTTTCTGGAGTCTTCCAAAGATGATATTGCCACACGAGCTACATTATTAGTCACTTTTATTTCGGAATTGGATAAGGAGAAAGTTTTACGTGCCTATTTTAAAAAAAAGGATGAAAAGTATTGTGGTCAATCGATACAAATGTTTCCTGATGTCTCCAGGGCCACTCAGATCCGTCGGAAAGCCTTTTTGGAGGTACGTCCGCGGGTCTTGGCTCTGGGGGCCTTATTTTACTTGAAGTTCCCCTGTAAATGCCATGTAGTATTTCAGGGGAAACGTTATATTTTTTTGCTGTTGAGCAATTGCTAGACTTTTTGAAAGGCAAGGCTTGATTTATGGTATGGTTTCCTTTTTGTAGTATTTCAGGTCTCCTGATTAGTTAAAAGGAATTTTGCTGGTTTTTAGTTCAGGAACTAGTGTTGGGTGTTATATTTTTCTTTTGGATTTAGAAAATGATTCACCTCCTTAATGTGGACTTGTTCTGGGGTTTAGTGATACTTATTGCTTCGTATTATTATGTACTTGTTTGATATTTACTCTTGTGATTTTCTTTGTAAATGTATAAATTTCAATAATAAAAAAAAAAAGATCCTAAAAAATGCTTTTGGGTTCTCCATTTGGAGTCTTCGCCCAGGAAAAATATCTTGGAGTCTTTGCAGACCATAAGCTGAAATCCACAGCTCTGTGTACAGCGGCAGTCAAATAACAAATGGACTGTTAGGAATTATTCGGAAAGGAATGGAGAATAAAACAGAGAATATTATAATGCCTCTGTATTGATCCCTGGTGTTATCACACCTTGAGTCCTGTGGATAGTTTTTAGTCATCCCACATCAAATAAGATATAGTAGAATTAGAAAAGATACAGAAAAGGCCAACCAGGGGTGGATTGTTCTATCGGGGGATTGGGCAACCTCCTGGTGGGCCACTGATGTAAACAAACTGCAGTAATAGGTCCTTTCTGAGAGCAGGGGGTTTGCAGGCTGGGAGTATAGGAATGGTTGCCAGCCCATGCATTTCAGAGGGCAGGCCGGAAGAGGATGTTCTGCTGTTGTAGTTTCTTTACATGAATTGCAGGCATTGCTCATGCAGTAATGAGACTGGGCCATAGAGCAATATAGCCAGAGCCTGGAGCAATAGAAGACGCATCATTAAGGTTACGTGTGAAAGGGGAGGAAGAGAGATATTGAGGAGAGAACAAGGGCCGGGGAGAGGATCCTCATGTCCAAACCAAGTTTTGGCCACAACCTGCTACAGAAGCCAGTCAAAGTCTAAACAGGTTAGTGCTCTTCAGTCTGGAGAAGAGAGGCTGAAAGGAAACACGAGAGAGATGTATAAAATCATGAATGGCGCGGAATGATTATCCTTTCAAATAGTACTAAGAGGAGGAGACGCTTCATGAAACTAATAGGAAGCATATCTAAAACAAGCCAGATAAAGTCTTTTTTCACTCCAACATACAAAAAAGCTGTGAAATTTGTTGCTGGAAGATATGGTCAAGTTAGCATAATCCGGGTTAAAAATGGTTTATTCAAATTCCTGGAAGAAAGGTTCATAAACCGGCCATTATTAGCCATGTAAGCAAGGACAAGTCACTACTTATCTCTGAACATGAGTAAAAAGGAATGGATTTGCTCCTTCGGATTCTGCCAGGTACCTGTGATGTGGATTGGTTTCTATGGAAACAGGATGCTGGGCTTGATGGACCTTAGGTCTGACCCAGGATGGCGTATCTTATGTTCTTATGCTCTTGAGAAAGCAAAAGGAAAATACAATTGAAATTGTCAGTGGTGTTGTAGAACAATGACTCAGGGCCCAAAAGCCAGTCTGGTTTCAAGATATCCTGAGTCAATATGCATGACATATGTTTACATGCACTCTCTCATGCATGTTCATTATCTTGAACTGACTGGAGAGGTTGAGGTGGGAATCGAGGACAGTTTTGAAGCAAATATTCCTTCCTGTCTTTTAAAGGGCAAGTTTCAAATTTGCCTGCATCGATGCACAGTTAATGGTATTATAACCCATAAAAATGTGCATCAGTTTTCAAAGGGAAAGTACAAGCATATTTTCCTGCTGAAAACTCCCTCTGAAAAATGTATACACCTGTTTTTTCTGCGGGTTTTTTTTTCCATAAAAAATAACACCGGATTTGAAAATTTAATCGTATATTCTAGGATCATCAGGGATTAGTGAACAAAACCTCCAGGTAAGTAGAAGAGCTCAGATAAGTACAGCATTAAAGAATAGTATAGAGAGAAAGAAGGGCAACATATGGAAAGCTGCGTATACCAATGACCGTAGTATGTGAAATAAAGCTTAGAGGCTGCAATGGAAGAGGCTGACTTGGATACAGTGGCAGTCATGGAGACGTGGTACAATGACTCAGATGTACATATACCAGGTTATAATCTATTCAGGAAAGACAGGCTAGGAAGAAAGAGAGGAGGAGTAACAGTATCTGTAAAATGTCGTGGCTTGTGTAACCCAGGCCCCTGTCCTTTTCTTATCCTAGTCTATTGGTCTTTTGCCTTATGTTATTTGTTTTTGTTTTCATTTTCTTTTGTACACCGCTAAGATACTTGATTTGATTGGTGGTATATCAAATCAATAAACCGTAACTGTAACCGTAGAAAATAATATTAAAGCCAAAGAGCTACAAGGCTTATGAGGTAAGAAGGAAGCACTGTGGGCTAGTTTGGAAAGAGGAATTAGAATGTCTATTTACATTGGTGTGATATACTGACTTCCCTCACAGGCAGAAGACATGGAGCTTGATTCAGTAGGGGGACGTCTGGATGTCCCTGAGGAAGACGGGTCTGTTTGGACTCGATTCTGGACCACAGGAACAAAACATTCCCGTGGTGCACAGAATCGGGCCTGTGGACGGCCTGTGTGCTCCTGCTGTTGGCGGGGACATACTCACCCCGCAGGTGCCCCTGACTCCTGTGGCTTTGGCCCCTCTTTTCCCCACTGCCCGACCCATGGCTGGCCTACTGTGGCCCAGATCATGCGGCGGGGACTCCCCCTGTACCCAGCTCTAGCCCTGTAGAGGATTCCCAGGCCCGATTGCAGGATTTGGGCTGCTTATTCCACCTTTGAGGTGGAATAAGCAGCATGTCCCCACGGGCCCAGTAGGACGTACAGGGCCATGACCTGAATCGGCCATGTATGTCCTGGCAGGCAGGCCCACCCCCGCTCCGCCCAGATCCCACCCCTTCTGCCCCCCCCCCCCCCCGCCAGCTCTCCCTGTCCTGATGCTCAGGACATACAGGGAGAACCGGAGAGGGAATTGGGCCTGGACGGTTTGTGGGGCTGCCCGTCCCGCTGGGTTTGCAGCCCTGCAACTCGCATCCCAGAATTGGGCCCATAGAGACTTAATTGAAACATTCACAATACTGCTATGAAAAAAGGACGTGCTATGGGTAAATGATTTTAATTAGTCAGAAGCTGAATGGGATATCCCAGCTGCCGTGTCATCCAGAAGTAGGGAGATTCTGGCAATTGGTAATGGAACCTGCATGGTAGGGGTGATATTGTATTGGAGAATGTTTCTGATGTTGTTAAGGACGATCATCTAGCATCCAATGATCACTGGATAGTATGGTTCAGTACTAGGATGTGGGTGGAGATGGTTCATTCAGAAGCAAGGGTTCTAGACTTCTGGAAAACTGACATTGTCAAGATATGGAAATACCTCAAAGAGTCATTAGCTGGATTGGAAGATGTGGTGAAAGCAAAAAAACAATGGCCAAAACTGAAAGGAGATATTTTAAGACTAATAGACCTTTTTATTAGGAAGGTAAATAAAGGTAAGAGGAAAAGGAGGCTGCTATGGTTTTCAAAAGAAGTAGCTGAAAAGGAAAAGAAAAAGATGTTAGCCTTCATAAACTATGAGAGCTTGCAGAAAGAGGAAGACAAATAACAATATCTGGAGAAGCTAAGGGAAGCTGGTAAAGTCATCAGGAAAACAAAGATCCAAATACTGTAAAAAAAAAAAATAGCCAAGACAGTAATATATGATGACAAGATTTTTTTTGTAGATTTATAGAAACATCATGGCAGATAAAGATCATAGGCCTATCCAGTCTACCCTTCCATACCAATTACTCAGCACTAAAGTCCCCTTTTTACATTAGAAATCTTTTCTGTTTGTCCCATGCTTTCTTGAATTCAGATACAGTCTTTGGGCCCAATATTCAGTTGCCCTGCCCATTGACCTCTAAACCCAGATATTCAATACTGCAGTGACAACATTAAATATCCAGGTTAGGCGCCGAGGAGATTCACCTGCAGAGCCTAACCGGGTAGCAGCAATATTGGACTGCTACCCGGGTAGCCATCCACGGCTAGAACAAAGCAAGCCAAAAGCTTGCCTAGTTTTAGCCATGGATGATTAGTAGTCCAATATCGCTGCTACCTGGTTACTGGGACTCCTCACTCCGTTCCACCCCTGAACCCCCCAACATGTCCCAGTGCTAACCAGATAGCAGCAGGGTGCATAGGGAACATAGACAGGAATATTCAATGGCATTAACTGTTTAAGACATTTACACGGTTTAGATGTAAATGCCATTTGAATATCAGGCCCTTTGTCTCTTCTACCTCCACTGGGAGACTACTCCACTCATCTACTATTCGTTCTGTAAAGAAATATTTCCAGAAAATCCTCCTGAGTCTATCTCCTTTCACCTTCATCCTATGCCCCCTTGTTGCAAAGCTTTCTTTCAATTGAGAAAAGCTCTCCTCCTGTACATTTATGAAATAGAGATATTTAAATGTCTCTATCATATATCCCCTCTCCTGTCTTTCTTCCAAAGTATGCATACTGGGATTTTTAAGTCTGTCCCCATATGCCTTATGAAGCTACCATTTTGTTAGCCATCCTCTGCACCAACTCCATCGTGTTTCTATCCTTTTGATAGTGTGTTCTCCAGAACTTCACACAATACTCTAAATTAGGTCTCACTAAAGACTTATACAGAGACACTATCACCTCCTTCATGCTGGCCATTCCTCCCCTTATGTACTCAAGTATCCTTCTGGCTTTTACTGTCATCTTTTCTACCTGTTTGGCCAACTTATTATCATCAGAAACAATCACCCCTAGTTCCCGCTCATCTTTCGTGGACAGAAGCATTTCACCTGTTATACTGTACCACTCCCTTGATTTTTGCGACACAAATGCACGATCCTGCATTTTTTAGCATTAAATCTCAGCTACCAAATTCTCTACAATTCTTCAAGCTTTGCTAAATCCCCCATCATGTTATCTACACTTTCCTGGGTGTCTACTCTATTGCAGATTTTGGTATCATACCCGATAGCCCTTCTTCAATATCACTTACAAAAATGTTAAAAAGAATTGTACCAAGGACAGATCCCTGTGGGACACCACTGGTAACATCTTTCTTTGCAGAGTGAGCTTCGTTTACACATACCATTTGTCCCCTTACACTCAATTGTTTTCTTGCCCAGTCAGTCACTTTAGGGTCTATCCTTAGGGTGCTCAGTTTATTTATAAGTTGCCTACGCGGAACGGTGTCAAAGGCTTTACTGAAATCTAAGTACACCACAACTAGAGCTCTCCCTCGGTCCAACTCTCTGGTCACACAGTCAAAGAAATCAATGAAATGGGTTTAATAAGATCTGGCTCTCATAGGTATGCATTCATTGGTTCATGATATCCTGCTCACAGTCAAGGATGATCCTAGAGCGGCTCACAAACATAAGAACATAAGATACGTAATACTGGGTCAGACCAAGGGTTTAGCAAGCCCAGTATCCTGTTTCCAACAGTGGCTATTCAAGGTCTCAAGTATCTGTCGGGTTCCCAAATTAATACACATTTCATGCTGCTTATCCCAAGGGTAAGCAGTGGATTTCCCCAGTCCTCTTTAATAATGGTTTATGGACTTTTCCTCCAGGAACTGGTCCAAACCTGTTTTGAACCCAGCTTTTACTACATCTTCCGGTAATGAATTCCGGAGTTTGATTACGTGCTGGGTGAAAAAATATTTTCTCCAGTTATTAAAGCCTTAAATGTGCCACATTGTAGCTTCATTGCTTGCCCCTAATCTTTCTACTTTTTTTCCATGGTTGGTCATCTGTCCTGCTTTTTCTGTGCCTGCGGATGCTGCAGGAAGGGTGTCCCCCTTTGCTTCATACCACCTGAAAGGCCATCCACAACTCAAAGAACAAATAATAGGGAATTTTTCCTATACGCACCACACATGTGGAACTCTTTGCCAACTCAAATAAGAACCATTGAACCCATGGAAGAATTCCGTAAGAAGCTTAAAACTCCGCTATTCCTGGAATTCTGTGGAGCACACCCACACTAGACTCAACATAATACATACTAAACACATACTAAGCACCTAATCCTTACCATATCTTGTATGTAGTTCAGATACTGCTGTTCCTGCAACTCTTGCATCATTCATTTGTACCTCAGAACCCCTTCCCCGTGTTATTTATTCATCTGTTAAATGTAATGCACACATATTTTACCTAGTTCAATGTTTTTTGCACTTTGGTTTCTATAAATCATCTTGACTTGTAGAAAGATGGTATAAAAGAGATGTTAAATAAAATAAATAAAGCAGCTGCTTATGCATATACAAGGATAAAAGTATATGCATACAGCCTGTATGCATATCTGGCCCAAAGTAAATGAGGGCCTTCAAAGGGATGGGGTTGGGGAGGGGTTAGCGATTTTGTGCATAGCTGATAAAATATACAGGCATGAGCATAAAATGAGCCAGGAAATTTGTTCATTCCAACTAGCCATTGTAAACGTGGGTGTGTATTTTCCATGGCTTAATCTCCTGAAGGACAGTATATACATAATTTCCCTTTGAAAATTAGTCGAACTTATATATTTACTTGTCTTGCATGTTAAGCAGTCTGTCATAAAATTACCCTCCCTAGCACTAAGGGGCCAATATCCTAAAGTGCACTAGCATCAGTCATTAACTGTCGATGTCCAATGTTACTGACATACGAAAGAGGCAGCTCGTAAAGTTTTCCAAATGTATGCTTTGGTGGAGCGGTCTGTCTGCACACCTATTTGCTGCACTAATACTCTAGGTAATGAGCTATTTTGCACAGTTTTGTATTTCATTACGTCATTAGCACAGATTTTATGCTAAAATTATTGCAAGCTAATTTATGTCAGTTAACAGTGCTGTTATTGTGCCAAAACTGAGCTTTTAACGCACATTAACTTTGGTATATTGACTCCTAAATAGGAGAAACACAATGAAAGCTCTTAGGTGACACAAGATATCACACCACTATATGTGAGAAGGCTTTGTATATAGCAAATCCATTCTCAGCCCTGTATTAAAATACATTAACTCTTCATTTAGACTAGTAGCCTTCACTCTTGGCTCCTTTATTGCTTTTCCTGTCATATTTTGATCAATGCATGTGTAGATGATAAACCTTTATGACACCTCAGGTCACGAACTGCGCAAATGTTTCATAATTCAAGCAGAATTTTGTGTCTTTTCTATATGATTCACTAGAGGAGTGTGTTGTTAATAGTGGTGCTGGTTTCTGTGATCCAGCCCAGCATAATCAGGGCTCCTGTTAAGTGAAGCTATCAAAAATGCTTAGGGATAAATCGGCAGCATTGCCCCTGAGTTATGCAATGTAATCTGTGCATTCCTTTTACGGTTTTAATAAACCAGCCCCTGAACTCGGGTTTATCTTCTCTTGGTTGTAATAAAAGCCGACGCTTTCCAAATATTGGAAGAGGACAGTGAGAGGAAACTGATTAGCAGCTGTGGACCTCTCTCTGGATTGTCCATAGCCAAAGATGCTATAGAATAATTTGCATTTAATGAAAGTGAATCAATATTTAATTTTGAGGACCTTATTTTTGCTTTCAGCTATTTCAGTGGACTCAGACATGCTAGTGAGGACTTACTTAAGGGGCTTGTTTACAAAGCTGCGGTAGCGGTTCGTGGTCGTTATCGGAGCCGCGGCGAATGCAATTCTACATATCAAAACGAGTCATTCTGAGGCTGGCTCAGAAGACCGAGGTTTGAGTCCCGGATCAGGATTCTGCTCCCCAGGCTGGAGATTTTGTAGTGGCTGCATCTGGGAGGAGGAAAACTCAGTCGCTGCTTCATGGCAATATCTATGTTCACCACTGCATATCCTGGAAGAAGTCACGGTATGTGACTCCTGGCCACGGGCCAACGCTGCAAGGCCTGGGCTAAAAGTAAAGTGGGAAGACAGTTGAATAGAGGAGAAAGGCGCCAGAGCACTTGTGTATGAAGGCTCATGGCACCCAGTCAAAGTCAGAGGCTGATTCTTTCTGAGTTGAAAATCCACAGGAGAAAGAAAAAACCTCTGGGCCAAAATGAGTTAAAAATCCCAGCTATTTGTAGACAGCCCTATGGGATAAAATTAAAGTTTCCCTTCTCTAATAATTGTTGCAGTTGCAGCGTGCTCTTTGTAGTCCCAGAACCAAAGAGCTTACCATGGAGCAGTAACGAGACTCAGAAGCCTTAATTTATATACACGGAGTGGATCCCAGTGGGACCAGGGGCCTTGGCTAGCAGACATTTGCAACCCGTATAGTCTCAGGAAATACAGCCAGGTGATGCAGGGGTATTGGCTGATGCAGGGGTATTAGTTACCCCAGGTGAACAATCAGTCTTGCATCCCCCCTCAATTAACTTTCAGACCTCCAGGCTCCCTTTGATTTTGATAATTAAATTTAACAACTGTGATCACCTCAACACTACCCTTCCAAAAATGATCTACCACTATGTATAGTTTGTAGAATTATTCATTCGGATGTGGGTAGGATCATTATATAGAGCAAAATATATAAGAACAATTTCCAAAAACCATGTGGGAATGAAGTTCACGCAGGATCCCCTGAAGCGTGGGGCCCTGTGCGAACAACATCCTCGCACAATGGACAGGCCGGCCCTGCACGTGCCGTGTGGCCGCCGGCTTGATTCTGGCAGTGTTGGGATCGATCCAAACTGGTTCCTGTTTGGATCGAATCCCACCACTGGTTGTAAGGTGTATGCAGCACCGTATAACCATGTAAGAGATAGTCCCTACTCATAGAGCTTACAATCTAATCAAGACAGACACCACAAGAAACTGAGGGCTAGGGTAAACATAGGGAAATGGTAAAGATACACATAGGTGGTGATTAGAGGAATAAGGGGATCAGGATCCAGAAACAGCCTTAAAGAGGTGGGTTTCAAATACTCTCCTGTATGATTCGGAATCAGCTTCAACCCCACTCATTATCATTAATGAAGAAGAGACAAACTCAAATGTTAGAAACTAGACATTTATCCCCGTAACTTCCTTAGCAGCTGACATCACAATGAAAAATTCTTCAGTTGAAGGACAGACTGTCATTCCCTGCAAAACCCACTAAAAGGACACTTTTGAGCTGAATGTCCTGGACTCGTTCCTATCACTGTCTGCACAGTACTCTCAGTACTGTGCAAGCCGGCGCCATTGGTGAAAATCTGCTAACAGCCTCTGCTATAACAGCCTGACAGCTTTGCAGATATAAAGCAACCAACATCAGATGGAGCCAGGGCCGGCCCGTCCATTGAGTGAGAATGTTTTTTGCACAGGGCCCCGCGTTTCAGGGGGCCACGCGCAAAGAACATTCCGCTTTAAAAGTAAATTAAAAAAAAACAAAAGCTGGCTGCTGCCACTGCCGTCGCCACAGCAGAATCGAGTGTCCCATGGGGCCCCCCTGCCCTGCAGAGCACTCCCTCCCTCCCTCCCTGCCTGCCTGCTTGCCTCAGTTCCTCTCCACTTCGTCTTAGAGCCGCGAAGGGAGAGCTTCTCCCTCACGACTCTGTTAAGCCCACCGGGGCAGATGGGAAATTTCCCATAAGCCCCAGCGGGCTTAACAGAGCCGTGAGGGAGAAACTCTCCTTTCGCGGCTCTAAGCCGAAGCAGAGAGGGACTGAGGCAGGCAAGCAAGCAAGCAGGCAGGGAGGGAGGGAGGGAGTGCTCTGTCGGGCAGGGGGGGGGGGGCCCGTGGGACACTCGATTCTGCTGCTGCTGTGGCGGCGGCAGCAGCCAGCTTTTTTTTTAAGTTTTCATTTTCCCTGGGCTGATGGGAGGGAGGAGGGTTAGGACTGGTAATTGGCTGGAGGGGGGTTTAGGACTTGAGGTGGGCTGATGTGGTTAGGACTGGTAATGTGCTGTGGTGCTGATGGGGGGGCAGGACTGGTAATGTGCTGTGGGCTGATGGGGGGGTTTAGGACTGGTCAAAGGCTATGAGGGGGCTAGGATTGGAAATGGGCTGATGTGGGGTTAGGACTTGAGTTGTGCTGATTGGGGGGTTAGGAATGGTAATGTGCTGTGGGCTGATGGGGGGGTTTAGGACTGGTAATGGGCTATGGGGGGGGCTAGGACTGGAAATGGGCTTATGGTGGGGGTTAGGACTTGAGGTGGGTTGATGGGGTTAGGACTGGAAATGTGCTGTGGGCTGATGGGAGCGTTTAGGACTGGTAATGGGCTATAGGGGGCTAGGACTGGAAATGGGCTGATGGGGGGGGGTTAGGACTTGAGGTGGGCTGATGGGGTTAGGACTGGTAATGGGCTGTGGGCTGATGGGGGGTTATGACTGCTAATGGGTTGGGGGGTTGCTAGGACTGGAAATGGGCTGAGTGGAAGGGGAGGCTTGAACTGCAAATAGCTGATGGGGATGGGGGCTTGGAATGGAAATGGGCTGAGTGGAAGGGGGGCTTGAACTGCAAATAGTTGATGGGAGGGGCTTGGAATGGAAATGGGCTGAGTGGAAGGGGGCTTGAACTGCAAATAGCTGATGGGGAGGGGGGCTTGGAATGGAAATGGGCTGAGTGGAAGGGGGCTTGAACTGCAAATAGCTGATGGGGGCTTGGAATGGAAATGGGCTGTGAGGGGAGGGAGCTAGGACTGGAAATGGGCTGAGTGGGGGGGGAGCTAGGATAGCAAATGGGCTGATGGAGGGGCTAGGATAGGACTGGAAATGGGCTGTTGGGGGGAGCTAAGATTGGAAATGGGCTGTGGTGGGGGCTTGTATTGAAATGGACTCATGGAGAGGCTAGAACTGGAAGTAGGCTCATAGGGGGCTTGGACTGAAATGGGCTGAGTGGAGGGGAACTAGGATTTGACATGGGATGATGATGGGGCTAGGAAAAGGAATAGAAATGGGCTGATGGGGGGTTGGGATTGGAAATGAGCTGATGGAGGGACTTGGATAGGACTGGAAATGGACGGGGAGCTAGGACTGGAAATGGGCTGATGGGGGGCTAGGACTGGAAATGGGCTGATGCAGGGACTAGAAGGGAGCGGATGCTAGAAGGAAGCTGATTTTGGAGGAGGATTAGAATGGGATGGGGCTGGGAGAGTGAAATGGAGAGGGGAAAAATATTTTGTGTGGGAGGGAAGAAAAATCTACAATTGGCCGGGTATTGGAAAAGTATGTGGGGATTGAGGATGGAGGGGTAAAATTTGAGTGGATGAAATAGGAATGAGGAAAGAGCAAAAGGAGAAAGATTAGTATGTTAAAGCAGATGTAGAGAGAGAATGGAAAAAAAAAAACTAGAAGAGAGAAGAAAGGACAAATGGACAGCGGACGATGGAGAGTTAGCAGAAGACACAAAGAAACCAGAAGAATGTGGCTGGAGCAATTGCAACTGAAAAAAATGCACAAAAAGTAGAAAAATCTCTCTTTATTTTGAATTTATTAACTGGAATATGTCAGCCCTGGGAAATGTGCATCATTAACGTCTGTACTTTGTTTAGTACAAGAGGAAATTCATTTATAGTTTTATTTCTACAGTGTTGTTGTACATTCCAGGTTTGGCTTTTGGGGTTCCCAGTTTAATTATTGTCTTCCTGTTTCTAAATTGTGATTCCTTGTTTGGTGATGGTCTATGTTCGGCATGTGTAACTGAGCTGAGGTATTCTGTTTATATAGTTGCTATTTGACATTGCCCTTGTTCTCTTTCCCCAGTAGGTCATGTATTGTTATTCTCTGAAATGTATCGGTTTAATATTTGCAGTGTTGCCTTTTGATAGGTAGGGTCTGGTGCTTTGTGAGTCCTGGTAGTGCTGTTACGATACAGTGGGTTTGCTATGGGTTCTAAATGGGCAGTGTTTGTAGTAGTTCCTAATGTGCCTGGCGGTTGGCACTGGATTATAGTAATGTAGAAATCTTTTAGTCTTTCTTTATCCATACACTCATTAAGAGGCATGTTTACTAAAAGTTAGTGTATGGTAACATTATGCAAATATTTATGCAAATTAGACCCTTATGCAAATGAGGCCCACACCAAGTCTCCGCACATGGCCCCGCACCCCCCTTGGGCCGCCCTTGGATGGAGCAAATATGTCTGGAAGAACAATAGCTGCTCAAGCAGCCCCCAGATGTCAGACCACCTTGGAGACTGCATAAAACAAAGAAACTGCTACATGAGCCCAGCATCAAAGGCACCAGGAAGCATTTTGTACCAAGCAACGCAAAATAAAATTGACCTTAGAGCAGAAAGAGGAAGGTATTCCAAGAGGGTGTAGCTAGTGAGTTCACAGAAGCACTAAGCACAGAGGACAAAAACATAGGCAAAGAGACAATAAGAAATTCGGCAATAGTTGAAATTCTCGCAGCTGTGTAAACACTAGCCACGATCATCACTTTATAATTAAGCATACACCCAATCAAAGGCTTTGAAACATCTGATGTGACATAGGAATACAAAGGAGCGGAGGAAAGGATAAACCTGAAACAGCATGTTGTGTTATCAGAGAAACAACCAATCAAAGAACCAAACGCAGAAGGTCTGAAAGCAGTGAGAAAGTTTTCATGAATATTGTCAGCTTTGTGATAGCTTAGTTTGTAAGTCTTTTCTAAAACTGGAGCTATGCAGCATAATAATAGAGGAGTAGCCTAGTGGCTAAAGCAACTACCTAATACCCAAGTGATCAGGGTTTGATTCTCATTGGCACTCTTTATAATCTTGGCCAAGTCACTTTACCCTCTATTGCTTCAGAAGAAAAGGCCTGGCAATCTGCTTCAGGTCATACCTTGCCAAGAAAACCCAGGGGCGGCAGCATTGGCTTAATAGCACTTTAAAAAAAAGGACAATTGAAAAGCCCCCCCATTTCTCTGCGGGAATAAAAAAGAAATTTCAAGAGGGAATAAACTGCTAAGAAAATTTGATATATATGTGCATAAAATAGTTTGTCAGCATTTGTGAGTGTGCAGTTGGTCCGTTTGGTCACCCAAAATTTAAAAAGCACACAAATAGCTTGAATACATGAGCGCCTACAAATTAAACTATATACAATGGGTCGCATGCATTCTTAAGCTCTTGTGTGCCTAAAATAAAAAAAAGGTCAAATAAACATGGGAAATGCCCAAAAATCATGAAAAATTAATTTTAAACAAACATGAACTGAATCTTTTTTGACCTTGCACATCCCTGTAAAATTGTTCTGAATGCAAATGTTTCAGCAGGAAGCGTGGAACAAGTCAGGTTGCTCCTTTACTGTTAATACTGTCGCCCAGCAGTGACACAGCCCCACCTTTCTCCTCCCTCTTTAACAGCTTCCATTTCTCTGCTGTCGCTTTTCAGTTCCCTGTAGCTCTTCTCACATCTTTCAACTCTTTCAGCTACACCTCCACTTTCCTCTCTCCTACCTCCTTTCCTTGGTGTCCCTCTCGCTTCTCCTCTTTCTATTTCGCATCCCTACATCTTACCCATGATTATTTCTTGGCTCTACCAGTTCTCCGCGTCACTTTTTCACCTCTTATGCAGCATCTGCCTCTTGCCTTACTAAGCAAGGGGAAGCTCACCCCTCAGCCGCCAACCAACGTCCACAGTCTCTGCCAGCATGGCAAGCATTTTTAGATCTCATGGTAAGTACCACTTCCTGAACACTGATCTCATGCATTGTGAGATCAGTAAATGTCCCATATGTTTCAGAAAGGAGGGCTTAGGCTTGTCACCGAACAAAACAGCTGTGCAGCTTACAGTTAGGGTGTGGAGCCTGCCTATCTATGGACCCTGAACCTTTGACCCTGCTCTCAAAACCTGGGATGGAGCATTAACAGAAGTGAACAAAGCAATCCTGCTTGTGAACATTAGAATCAGCAGACGGGGCATGCTGGCCCGTGAGTTTGAAAATTGCTCTCAGTTCCAGTACATAAACTGTACACAGCAGCCGCCCCGCGTTCTAACATGATCTGAATGGTGATCGGGTTAGAAGTGTGAACAGCTGCTGGTGGTCTGCTGTGCAGCCACATTCACCTTAAAGGGAACATTGGCCACGAGCCCAGCTGTCACAGCATGGCACAGGATAGAAATGAGCACTATTTATTTATTTAGCTGTATATAGAAGATGGGGGTCTTTTACTGGACCATTCCTGAAGCAGGGGATGGGCTAGAAACAAACACAGACTACTGAACTGATTGGGGAGAAGAATGCAAGTGAAGAGTTGTAGGGATCAGAATTAGAAAACAGTGAGAAAAGGAGTTCTGTTGCTAACACTATTTTCGGAATAATTTTTCAGAAAATCAGTCAGAATTTCCAAGGAGACTGCCGTTCAAAAGATTTGTCTGGGTAACTCTGAGAGCTACCTGAACAAATCTTTGTTTTTGAAAATTCCTCCTGCTGATTGTCTAAATTTTGTCTGGCCAACTTGTTGTCAGGAATAAATTGAGAAATGGTCAAAGAGGCAATACGAGCGGTGTGGTTTGACTTTTGTTGGGCAAGAGTGGTGTCTGGCTAAACCTAACGGGACAACCCTGGCTGTTCCAGAGGGCTGTCCTAAAGTTAACCAGATATCTTTGTTCAGCTTTTATCTGGTTATATTCAGTGACAGTTCGGGCATGTTTACTAAAGTGTAGTAAGTTTAGCACTTACTGTGCATTATGTGCAAAAAATAACACACGGTACGTGCAAAGCTTCCACAGTAAAGGCGCGGAGGCATGCCTGGCATCTGTTTTGTATTTACTGGGTTATACCAGGGCTACCTGGCGATACGAGCCCTAGCACTGCCCTCACTAATCATCCCTTCCCTCCCGAACACAAGATCCCCCTGAGAACAGCCCCACTGAATACAAGTCCTGTCCCCAAACGAGAACCCTCCCACCACCATCCCCCCATAAGTGAAGACTCACTCTAAGTGAGGACCCCTAAGTGAAGACCCCCTCCCTGCAAATATTCCTGCCCTCGCCCCACTCCCCGAGGCCACAGCAATTCCTGGTAGTCTAATGGAGAGTGTAGGAGTGGTACCCCTCTGCTCCTGCCCCTTCTGGTGCCGGGGTTCAAATGGCAGGAATGACCTATAGTGGCAGTTTCGTGTTACTACCACTAAGGAACATCATCACACTGGATCCCTTGATGCTGATCTTTAAAAATTTGATGTTGAGGGATACTACAGTAATCGAAGCTGTGGGAGATTGAAAGAAAATTTGGTACAAATGGGAGAAGAGCATTAAACCAACTTAAAATGAATGATCATGCAGCTATTTTGAGAGCTGATAAAGGCGGCGCTGTGGTTGTGCAAAGCAGAGATCAATGTTTTATTGGTGCTTAATAGGGATCCAACTTAGAATTGCAGGAAACCTTTCAGAAGATTCCTTATGCTCTAAAGAGGCTGAATTTTTTATAGAGAAGCATCCCCATGTTCCCACCACAAAAGACCAATAGGAAGTAATTTTGTAACAAGTCACATAAACCTAACGCACCATCAACAAACATAAATCATGCATTTTCCTTGACTTATGTGTGTGGATGAGCATTTCTTTGCATATTTTGAGTGGCTGCTGTTCTTTAAGCATGCACGTAAATGTGCAAATATTTGCGATATGGGCATGTGTAAGGCGGAGTTTGGGTGGAGCATAGGCACAGAACAAAATTTACGCACATAAGTTATGTGTTCCTGCAAATCTAGGCATGGGCATTCACACCCGCCATAGGGCTGACGTAAGGGCTCGCACCCAGTCTACACCCATTTTTTCTCCACATATGTATACACTATAAAATAGGTTCAAAATGCACATGCGACAACATGAGTTAACCTAGGCGACCCTTATACTGTAAATTTACCCTCACAAAGGCATATTTTAGATAGGTCGTGGAGATCAGAATTGAGATGTCCAAGTCTCTGCTAAACATGGAGCCATTTCTAAAATACATATTCACAGGCTGCAGGAGGAGTGATTTCAGAAAGATACACGTAGGAAAAATCAGCGGGGGAAACCTGGCAATTTATATCCGTAAACGTCGACATTTCACAAATGCCGGCACTCACACGTGCATCTGGGCCATTTTGCAAACACAGACGTGGAGATGTTCTTAATTAATTACAGAGGACACTCTGTTGCCTCCATTTTGGAGGCAGAAATAAACATTGAGGGATTAAGGTGGGGATAGCCCCTTTATTTATTTATTTAGCTGTATTTATATCCCGCTTTTCACCGGGTCAAAGCGGTCAATTGGGGGATACATTTAACACGAGGGAATATGAGACACATACGCTAATACGTACAGGGAACATGGGCAATGGAGGGTTAAGTGGCTTGCCCAAGACCACAAGGAGTGCCTATAGGACTAGAAATCCCAGTCCCTCCGGCCTGAGATTGCTGTCCCCAGGTGGGACTTGAACCCCCGGCCCTCCGGCCTGAAGTACCTTCTCCTAACCACTATGCCCCTTAATCCCTCTTGTAAAGGAAAGGCTAAAACAAGCACTTTTTAACTCTATTCGTGCCAGGGAGTAGATGTAAATTTGGATGTGGATGATTTTGGTCTTTCACATGCATGCCCTATATGGAATCGGGGATGCATATGTCGATTTTTGTTCCACCCAAGGTATACCCTCGGCATGCCCTGTCTACTTTGGATGTGGTGCAGTCATCCATGTGTAAATTTCACTCTTTTTAAAATGGCCATTTCCACATGGCCTGGCCATAATTTACATGTGTAAACGGCTGCTCATACATATTTAAATTGCAAAGAGGGCTTCTAAAGTAACCCCATAGTATCTACCAGAAGCTCTGTTTTGGAGTTGCTGTCTCAATTTATTGATCTTTTTTTGCAGCCGACTGTTCAACAAGTGAAGTCTTGCATAGAGGATATATCTCATCTTCTGAGAATTCTTAGAAATATAGATGAATTACCTACTGACATAGGTTAGCTGCTGTGAACATTATGTCATTATATACTCAGGTTCCCCAAGAGGGTACATTGCAAGTAATCAGAAAAGTGAATAATGATTGGCAAGGATCAATTAGAATTGCTAGAGATTTATCGGGTGATCTAGCAAGAATTGTCCTAGGGAGAAACTATTGTTGGTATGATGGGACATTTTATGAACAGATAATTGGAGTATCTATGGGTGCTAGTCTGTCCTCTTTGGGGTCTACTTTATATGTTTCCTTCTTGGAAGAATCATATTTATATTTGTTTGAAGGATTTACTCACATTAGTTTGTGGGGAAGAATTTTGGGATGACATTATTTGGAAAGGTTCTGAAGAATCATCAAAGAAGCTTTACCAATTGGCTGAATGGTATTGATTTAAATTTTCAAGTCACTGAAAATATCATTGAAGCAGCTTAATTTTTGGATGTTATTAGTAAAAATTTAAATAAATTGGTCATTCCTCTATTTCAGAAACCTGTTGAACACAAAATTATTTAAGATTCCAGAGCTTCCATCACTACAAATTAAAATAAGATTGCCTATTAGCCAATTTTTAAGGCCGCAGAGAATTTGTTCATCTATAGATTTTAAAATCAAAGCAAGAGAATTGTCTGATTGCTGCAAAGGGGATATCCCAAGTGTCTCACTGATAAAGCATACAAATGAGTCAAATATGCTCAGAGGAAACTGTTATTGCAATATAAAGAGTGAAAGTCATCAAATAGATTGATTAGTATGCTACCATGTTCAATGACATGGAATCAGACTGTGCAAGCAACTGGCATATGTTAACATTAAATGAGATCTTTAAAAAGCCTCTGAAGATTGTGTTTTCTCAAGGGAAGAATATTGGTGAATGGGTCAGTCAGCTGAAACATGAAGAGATGATCCAACTTGTCGGTAATAGGTACCAAACTTGTAGTTGTTGTGATTGGTGTGATTTGACTTCTGAAGGAGTTTTATGTTGACATCCTATTAATAATAGATTATTTGGAACTGTGACTCCTCTTTTGTGATATATATGCTAATATGCACATGTGCTTCTCGCATGTTGGAGAAATGAAATGGAAGGTGATGCTGAGGATGAATGAGTATAAAAGTCGGACAATGACAGCCACTGAATCTGCTCCTATTGTCAGCCACTGATTAAAAGAAAATCAGAAACTGGAAGACTTAAGATGGCGTGTAATTGTTTTCACAGAAAATGATTGTCAGGATGGAGATCGACAAACAACGTAATTATAGGGTGCAATACTGGATTTTCCATTTAAAAATAGTTTCTAATGGGTTTCATTTAGACATTAAGAGGGTGATTTTAGAAGGATGTCCAAGTTAAATCAAGGACATCCAGAGCAGAACATGCAGAAAAAACCCCATGGATGTCTATGTCTCTGGAACATGTTGTTGTTGTTGCTAAGTGCTATCAAGTCAGTGTTGACTCCTGGCGACCTTTGGAATAGTTGTCCAAAACTGTGTTTGGTATTCAGTCAAGTGCCTCATTGTTGATAGAGTGATATCTATAGCTGCTGTTATTTTGTTGATCCATCACATTGCTGACCTTCCTTTTTCACATTGACCTTCAACCTTGCCAATCATGATGTCTTTCTCTAATGATCTCTCTTTGCATGATGTGTCCAAAGTATGAAAGTCAAAATCTTGTCATCTGAGCTTCTAAAAAAAGCTTAGGTTTGATCTCCTCTAGTACAGACTGGTTTGTTCTTTGCACAATCCATGGTATACATAATATTCGTCACCAGCACCATAATTCAAAGGCATCGATTTTCTTCCTGTCTATCTTTTTCACTGTCCAACTTTCGCATCCATATGATGTTATTGAAAATACCATGGCTTGAAAAAGTCAAATCTTTATACACAGAGAGACATCTCTGTTCTTGAGAATCTTGTCTAGGTCCTTCATAGCCATTCTGCCAAGAGCAATGCATTGTGAGATTTCTTGACTACTTGTTGTTTCTTTATTGATTATATTGATCCAACCAGGTTAAAGTTGTCCACTATTTCAATTTCTTCTCCATCAACAATGAACTTATTGATTTTTTACCATTGTCAGGATCTTTGTCTTCTTTACATTAAGGTGCAAGCCCAGTTTAAGACTATGTTCCTTGAACTTGGGAAGCAAATGAAAGGAGGGTGATTAGCAGGGTGCCCCAGGGTTCGGTCCTGGGCCCGGTAGTGTTCGATGTATTCGTGAGTGATATTGCTGAAGGACTGAATGGAAAAGTCTGTCTTTTTGCAGATGACACAAAAATTTGCAACAGATTAGACTCTCCTGAGGGAGTGGAATACATGAGGAAAGATCTACAAAAGCTGTAAGAATGGACTAATGCTTGGCAGTTAAGATTTAATGCGAAGAAGTGCAGTGTCATGCACTTGGGAAACAGAAATCCAAGGGAAATGTACGCGATAGGGGGCGAGAGGTTGATGTGCACGGACCAGGAGAAGGACCTTGGTGTAATTATTTCTGAAGATAAAAAGGTGGCAAAACAGTGCGACAAGGCAGTGGCAAAAGCCAGGAGGATGTTGGGTTGCATACAAAGAGGAATTACCAACAGAAAGGAAGAGGTACTAATGCCACTGTATAAGTCACTTGTGAGGCTTCACTTGAAATATTGTGTTCAGTTTCGGAGACCATATCTTGCAAAGGATATAAAAAGACGAGAAACTGTTCAGAGGAAGGCGACCAAAATGATTTGGAGCCTGCGTCAGAAGCCTTATGAGAAGTGACTTGAAGACCTAAATATGTACACTCTGGAGGAGAGGAGGGATAGTGGAGATATGATTCAGACCTTTGAATACTTAAAGAGAAATAATGAACAAACAAACCTCTTCCTAAGATGGGGAAGCTGTAAAACTAGAGGGCATAACATGAAGCTGCAAGGGGGTAAATTGAAAGGCAATGTCAGGAAATACTACTTCACTGAAAGGGTGGTGGATGCTTGGAATGCCCTCCCGATGGAAGTGGTGGGGGCAAATACAGTGACAGAATTCAAAATGGCATGGGACAGACACAGTGGATCCCTTTACAGCAACAGGATAAAATCAAAATAAACTTAACTATCTAAATTCTCAATGAACAGTGGTGTCCTACACGGAACAGTGGGTTCACCCCTAAACAAAGACATGGGAAGGAGTGGCCTACACGGAGAAGCTGGTGCACCTACTCTTGCCATCTTACTGGGTAGACTAGATGGACCATACTGGTCTTTATCTATCGTCATTTACTATGTTACTATGTGGTTGGGGGTCTGTTGGCTGGGATGGGGGCAGACATGGATGTGCCCTATATGGGCTCTTGCCATGTGGCTGCACTACATGGCATCAGCCCGCACATATGCCATGTAGTGCAGCCAAACATATGCCAAATGTTGTTGTGTGCTGTCTGCTCTTGGTCATGGGACTTCCTCTGGTTGTCTCCATGATGTACGACATGGCCTGCTGTGCGCATGGACCTACGGAACAGCAGTGCATGTGCACGCAGTGGTCATAATGTATTGCAATACGTACATAACACATATATCCCCATCTGTTTGTATTACACATAGCATCATACTACAGCAACCATTTGTTCTGGGCTTGTCCTGGGGCTCACATATATGCGCACTCACCTAGAAGCCACTCATCTCCAAGCTGATCCCCGGCTGCTGCCTGTCCCAGGCTGGACTGGGCAAGGACAAATGTATCATGCCAAGACACTGGGTAGAGGGCACACAAATCAGTGAAGGTCATGTTGGCATCCACAATGACCTGCATATTCATCAATGTGTAACCATGCCTGTTCCGGTATGCCGTCTGCTCCAGCCATGGTGCCCACAGTGCAAGCTGGGTGCAGTCTATACATCCAAGCATCGATGGGAATCCAGCAACATTGTAGAATGTCTGCATAGTCTTTTGCCTCATTTGCTGTGTACAGGGGAGGGCTATGAGGCAGCGCATCCTCCACAGCAGGGCCCTGGTGAAAGCACTTATGCAATGGCTGGCAATAGACTGAGTGATTCCAACAGTCACCCTATCACATGTTGGAAGCTGCCAGTTGCCACATATCCCAGGGCAATGGTCACCATCATAGCCACTAGCAGGTCCTGGCTTCTGGAAGTGGAGGGCTCCAGGTCAACATTGAGTAAGCTGTACAACTCAGTTATCATTGCCTCATCCAGTCTATATCTCTGGTAGAACTCCTCCTCCATCAGTTGAAAGTAGCTCACCCTAGGCCTGTGTACATGTGGAGCATGATACCTGTGTCTCGGATGCTGGGCTACTGCCTGCTGACAGACACACACTGCCTGACGCATCCTCTACTTTGCCTGGGTATGGCTGGTGCGTCTCCATCGTTGGAATACCATGCATGGCCACATGGTTTCATGGCCGCTCCAGCTGTACTATGCACTGTAACACCACTACATGGGTTTGCCGCACACCATCAGCAATCGTATGCACTGGGAAACATTGCTTAAGCTTCTGCGGTTACTGACGTCCAATGTCAGCACACACAGCTTTCGGAAATCCACTTTACGCAGGTTTGAGGATGACATGCCCCCGTCTGCCCCTGGGCCTCGGTGCTTGGCACTGTGCGGGTAGCTGGGCCTCTCCGATTGTTGAATATCTGGTTTACACGATTATGGCACTTTTACACAGGTATGGCCTCCTATCTTCACTTAACCTCTCTTAAGGTTCTTGCTGTACTGTTAACTATTTAAATATTTTTTCAGTCAAAGGAGAGACTTAAATCTTAGTCTTTTATTAAATTAATCTCCCTATAGTCTTTATGTAGGGTTTCCTGAGCCTACTTCTCAATTTCCTTACCGTCACTCCTAACAAAGGAGTCTCTCTCACACTTTACCTAAACATCACAAAAATAAAACTCTAAATTTTCTCATATCCATTCACAACAGATTCATACTCTCTCAAACTCATTCAAAACCTTTCAATTTTTCCCCAAATCACTCATTCTGAGGCCTCCTTACTCAGACCATCCAACCACACTCACTCTTTTTCAACAGCAATCACCAACTGACTAGAAAAGTATACTTCACTCAGGTTCTAAACTCTGAAGGTTCGAGCTACTACACCTGATGACATCACTGTATAGTCCCATTTTAAACATAATAAAATTTCCTTTTTTTCTTTTTCACACCAATTTTGAATTTTAGATTTCATACAGAGTGTTATTACAACTTTCAGAGCAGCTACTATCTCTTTACAGTGTTTGTGAAAGGCTTTTAGTAAACCGCATCAACAGAGGCAGGCAGTTACATCTGGCCACTTTGCTATAGTGTAATTATGCAAATCCCTCCCCCTGCTAGTACATCAGGGTACTTTTCTCATTGAAAAAATACAGTTTTTATCATTAAAATCAACATTTTAAAATATTTTTTCTTTATAATTCACATTCATATAACATTAGCAAAACATTCTGACACTTTTTAAAAGTCAGCACGGCTTAGATGCACATTTTTTACACCGACAGAAATTGTGGCTTTGTATCATTTTAAACATTCCCAAAAATATTATTTCAGTGCCCATCAGCACCCCCTTACCTCTCACAGAACCTCCAAACTTTCAAATTTCTAAAATTAAGTATTTTTAACTTCAAACTGTTTTTGGACTGAAGCCATGCCCCTTTCCCTAAAACACTGCTAAACTCGGCGATTTTTCATTTTAAAATGATCAAATTTATTTTATAGGGCTCTCCTCCTAGCCCTATGACAGCTCCTTGGATTTTCAAAACATTTAAAATTTAACTTTTTATTTTTGGTAATTTTCGACCAGCTAGACCAAGCTGCTGCCCCTTTTTTTTTTTTTTTTTTTTTTTAGACTTTTATTTTCATTTTGCAACAAACAAAAGAAACAACACACCAAAGGAGACAAAACAATGATACAATAAAGAAAAGTAAACCCAATTACCCCCCACCCCCACGCTTCTTCTCTAGCTGATTATGTCAGTATGTGAGCGCTTCCAAACAACAGTGCTTATACATCAAAACAATCAAAAGAGTATCTGCGATACAGCATAATCATGGGACAAAGATATATACAAATTTAGACAGTCAGATGAGAGCATTGAGCAGAATGTACATAGTCATTGAGCATCTTCCATTTAGACCGATGATGAGGAGTCTGAATGGGGGAAGCAAACATACGAGGTACTTGTTCATATTTACTGTAAAGACAGACATGATTCCACCATTCATTGGGGCTCAGCTGGGAGCTATTTTTCCAGTATTTCGTAATTAGGGAAATAGCAATGCCAAGCATAAAGTCCAAAAGGAAGTAAGCCTTTTTTGGAAGAGAGGGGATCCCCGCAGCTGAGCGAAGTCCCACTATCCTCCAAGTAAGGGGCTCTTGAAAGTGCAAAATAGACTGGATACGACCCCAGACCCGACTCCAGTAATACTGTAGTGCGGGACATTCATACATAACATGAGGTAGTGAACCAATGGCCGCATGACATGTCCAACAACTATTGCCCTGAGTAGTGTTCCATTTGGCTAATCTGTCAGGAGTGTAAAAACACCGGTGGGCCAGAAAGAAGAGTGTCTGAGTGAGTGAGGCGGATCGGGAGACCCGCGTCACTCTACTCCAGACAAGGCTCCATTGCTCCGGGGTCAAAGTCACATGCAATTCTCTCTCCCATGCTTTCTGCGCTATAGGGGTATCCCTAGTTATAGCATTACATAAGGTTTTGTAAAAATTGGATGCTACACCCGGTGAACTACCGATAGATCGGATAGTCTCCAACCAACCTTGTGTAGGGGAGGCCGATGGCGGGAGCACCTTAGCACTCCGAAGGCAATGCTGAAGTTGCACCAACTGAAAGTAGTGTTTCGCTGGGAGACCAAATTCAATTTGCAATTCACTAAAAGTTTTCCAGCGACCTTCATGGAACAACTGACTAGGAATCCAAATGCCCCTAGTGTACCAGGGGCTCCACGCCATCGGTTTATTTTGTATTTGAAATCGAGTGTTGTACCAAAGTGGGAGCTTGTCTATCGGACAGAGTCGGGAGTCTAAAGATTGCATGAGATTATTAAAGGCACCTAAGGTGTCTAAAAGCATTGGTGGAAAATGGGAGTCTGATGGGAGAGTCATACCAGGGAGAAAAGTAAGAGGAATCGGTTTGCAAAGGTCCTCTTCTATGTCTAGCCACACAGGTCTACTCGGTACTGGATCTTCCAGCCAACGAGCGCCTTGTTTGAGAAGAAAAGATTGATGATACTTCAGGAAATCAGGGAATCTGACACCCCCATTTTCTTTATCTGCTTGCAGCTTATGTTTCGCTATCCTAGGTGTCTTGTTTTGCCACAGGTATCTAGTCAGAAGGCCCTCTATATCTTTATATATACGTCGAGGGAAGAGACAGGGCAACATTTCTAAGATATAATTCACTTTCGGAACAATCATCATTTTTATGGTTTCTAATCGACCCCACCAGGTAAGTGTTAAAGGAGTCCAGCGGTGAGTAAGCGCCCGGACTTTAGAGGTTAAGTCTTTGGCATTGAAGGAGATAGTGTCTTCCAAAGGAGAACAATAGTGAACCCCAAGGTATTTGACCATGCGAGGTTGCCATAAAAAGGGGAAGGGTTGCATATCTGCCTGATGAAGCAAAGGATTTAATGGGAAGGCTACCGACTTGGTCCAATTTATCTTATAACCGGACAGTTGTGAGTATTTACCAATTTGCTCTAGGACAGCCGGTACTGAATCTATAGAGACAAAAAGCATAAGATCATCAGCGTATGCTGAAATTTTGATTTCCCTATGGGTGAAGGGGACTCCATGAATCTCCTCTGATTGCCGGATTAGTAAAGCCAAGGGCTCGAGTGCAAGATCGAAGAGAAGTGGAGACAGTGGGCATCCCTGGCGAGTGCCGCGTTGAAGGGGAAAAGGCTGAGACTTTAAAGCATTGGCACATATACTGGCTGTAGGCTGTGCGTACATGGTGCGAAGACAACGGAGAAAACCTTCCCCGAATCCGTACCAGCGGAGGACTGCAAACAGGAAGGGCCACTCTAATCGATCAAAGGCCTTCTCAGCATCAAGTGAGAGGCCAACAAATGGGCGATCAAGATTAACTGCGGTAGTCAGTACATGGCATAGAGTCCGAGCATTGTCAGCAGTTGATCTACCAGGAATGAAACCGCATTGATCTGGGTGTATTAAGGTAGGCATCCTATCCGAGAGCCGGGTAGAGAGAATGGTGGCAAAGATTTTATAGTCCGCGTTTAGGAGGGAAATTGGACGATAATTAGCTGTTAGTTGCGGGTCTCTCCCCTCTTTCTCAAAAACTACTACATTTGCCATTGAAAAGGACCCAGAAGGAAAACCCTCCTCGGCCAGAGCAGAAAAATAAATTTTCAAAACTGGAGCTAAGTCAGCGTGAAAGGTTTTGTAGAATTCAGCAGGGAGACCGTCTGGGCCTGCGGCTCGACCTGAGGCACATTTCTTGATAGCAGAATGAATTTCTGAGACAGTAAATGGTGTGTCCAAGGCCACTCTATCTTCGTCAGATAGGGTCGGTCTTTGTACCCCTGAAAGTAAGCGTTCAAATACATCTGGCTCAAAATCACATTCAGATTGATAAAGCCGAGTATAAAAATCACGAAAGAGTTCTAAGATTTCGGTATCTTTAGTGACCAAGCCCCCCCCCGACGGATTACGAAGGGCGGTAACACACTTGGCTTCTTTTTGACCTTTTAGGGCATTTGCCAATAATTTGCCAGCACGATTATTTTCCCGATAATATAGCCCTTGTTGTGATTCAATATTTTTAACAGCAGCAGTATACAAAAGCTGATTGTATTGAAAACGCAAGCGTTGTAAACGGAGTAAAATACATGGGTCAGTACGGGACGTGAGGAGACGCTCCCCAGCTTGTATCTGCTGCTCTAGAATCAGTAAATGCTGCTTTCTTTGTTTCCCCTGCCGAATTTGATAGCTAGTTATAGTGGCACGGATAGATGCTTTAAAACCCTCCCACCAAGCCCAGCCCGCTGTGTCATGGGGTGAGTTAAAATGAAAATAATCTTGGATAGCGGCCTTCATATCAACCTGAAAATCTTTTTGACCCAGTAGGGATCTATCAAAAAACCAAGCTCGGGGAGAATCGTCCCGCGCAGTGACACATAATGATAAAGATATGGCAGCATGATCTGAAATATGGAGAGGATGAGTCCTAGTCGTATCTACTTGAGAAATCAGTGCTTTGGAAATGAGAAAGAAATCTATTCTAGATTGGGAGTGATGGGGGGCAGAAAAGAAAGTGAACTCTAAGTCGGAGGGGTGAAGCAGCCTCCATATATCTACCAGCGCAAGATCTTGCATCAGAGCTGTAAGGGTAGCAAGACTCTTGGGTGGATTACTCGTTCTAGGCGGCTGTCTATCTATCAGAGGGTCTAACACTTGATTAAAGTCACCACCAAGTATTAATGGAGTATTGGCAGAGGCCTGTGCCAACTGCGCAATACTTGCATAGTAAGCAGGGCTGTCCACATTCGGGGCATAAAGGCAAATACATGTAAATTCACTATCTCCAACCTTAAGATGTACTCGGGCCCATCTACCCTCCTTGTCAGCGCTAGTATCAATTACAGTAGCTTGCAAAGATTTCTTAACCAGAATGGCTACCCCGCACCGTTTGGAAACGGCGGGAGAATAGGCAGCCACCATATAAGGCTTAACATTGAGTTTCAGTGTTTCAGCAGAGTTTAAGTGCGTTTCCTGAAGAAACGCTAAATCAGCATGCTCATGGCTAAGATAGCTAAGGATTTTCTTTCTTTTGATTGGACTATTAATGCCCTTTACATTGAGTGATAAGATTTTACATAAAGCCATTCAGACAAGTTAAAAATTCTGAGCATGATAGCGCACCTAATTTCACAATGTCCCTCATATTGACTGTAGCTGGCTGTACATATGGCATAAAAGAAAATAAGCTTAGATAATACAATGAAGCGCCCCACATTAAAAAAGAAAAACCGCAGCGCGGTAGAGAAGAAGCAGAACCCCAAAAATTACTGGCGACCATGTGTCTGCGGGGAGAAGCCCCAGAGAAGGCCAAAATTGTAAAAACACATAACCTGTAGGACTGTGCGTGCTCCGAATCCGACCGAGGCACACATCATGGAGGGATAGGAGACCACAAAACGAAAGTCATAGAAAGAAAGAAAGAAAAGTCCAGGTAGTCCCTGTGCTTGACTATGACCGCCGCGTCGGGCCCTTCAAAATGGCGGACAGAGCCGGCAAGTAAAAGTCCACGTCGTTGGATTAGCGCATCTGCTCTGCTTCTTTGGAGTCTAAAAATGTTGATAGTAGATCAGGATCTTCGAATGTCCTGGTTTGGTTGTGGAGAGTCACTCGGAGCTTCGCGGGATACAACAGGCCAAAGCGAGCCTGTAGCTGTTGAAGTCGAGGGCGAAAAGCAAGGAGTTTCTTCCGTCGGTCAACGGTAGGCTTTGCCAAATCAGGGAAGAAGGAGACTTTGTGACCTTCAAATTCCAAATGATGGTTCGCCCGGGCAGCATTTAAAATTTGTTCCACTTGTTGATATCGTAGCAAGCGAAAGATAATAGGCCGGGGGGTCGTTCGGTTGAGCGCCATGTGGGTAGGAACACGGTGTGCACGATCGATTTCCAATTCTTTGTGAAAGGTGATCTTCAGCAAGGAAGGAAGAGTTTTGAGCAGGAATTCTCTCATATCTCCCGCTTCCACCCCCTCCGGTATTCCAATGAGCCTCACATTGTTGCGACGGGCTCGATTATTGCTATCTTCTAACTCTTTTTGAAGATTCTGTATCTGGCGCTCAGCCTTGTCCAGTGCGCCCAAGCGCACCGCGTGCGAGTCGAGGACCCCCGCCATATTGTCCTGCCGTAATGAGAGACTTTCAAGTCGGTCCTGGAGCACTCCAAAGTCTTCTCGCAGGGCTCGAAGCGCTTCTCCATTGGACTGCACCAATTCCTTCACGCCGCGTAGTTCCTCCAAAATCTCCAGGTGCACTTCGGGGTTTTCACGAAATGGAACCATCTTCTGTGGGGAGGACACCTCGGTTTTGGAACGTTTTCCGTGAGAAGAAGAAGGAGACCCGAAGTCCAAGCGCGCTGGTTTATGGGCCGCCATCCCCCCTGAGGTACCCCGGTCAGCCCGGAGCGAAATAGTAAGTTTGTATAGGTATTAAGTCAGGATTCTAAGTAGGCCTCTCGGGAGCTTCAGCGCGAAGCGTCTTACCCGCTGGACATCAGGCTCCGCCCCCCCCAGCTGCTGCCCCTTTAAGGCTGGATCCGCCCCTGCATAAGTCCTCCAATAAGTCTGTAGCCTGCATTTCAAACCTCCAGCAGGCCTAAAGCCTGCTTCAGAGGTACAGCATGGCCCTTACCTTTTTAGGGTCCTCCAAATGGCCCGATGCTTCTTCTTTGGACCATTCGGTCCAATTTGCCTTATTCTGGGCTCCCCCTCCCCGACAGCTCCAATTGCCCAATTACTTCCTAGGCCCTTTCTGGCCCAAAACAACCACTCCCCTACAACATCGGGGACAGCTATTGCATTCATGGACCCCCAATGCCGGAAATCAGTCTTCCACTGCAATCGGAGACAGCCGCCAACACCGTGGCTCTAGCTGATCTCAGTCCAGGCACCCCCTGGCAGAAAAAAATATGGTTTCTGGCTCACCTGAGCTAAGCTACTTGAGCTCCAAAGCATTTTAAAAAAGCCTCCCTTCTCTCCAGCCACTCCTGCAGCCCGGGAAATAAAAAAAGAAACATTCCACCTGCAGGCAGCAACCCCAGAACGGACCACAGACCCCCAAACGGGAAAGGAAGCCATTTGGGCAGCTTCAGACTTCCTCCAGAGGTAAACCACACCATTTTATTCATCTGGGTTACACAGAGATTCAGCTTGTCCAAGCCATATGACAATGTCATATAGATGCGAAAGTTGGACAGTGAAAAAGATAGACAGGAAGAAAATCGATGCCTTTGAATTATGGTGCTGGCAAAGAATACTGCGTATACAATGGACTGCCCGAAAACAAATCAGTCAGTACTAGAGGAGATCAAACCAAAGCTTTCTTTAGAAGCTCAGATGACAAGGCTGACTTTCAAACTTTGGACACATCATGCAATGAGAGAGATCATTAGAGAAAGACATAAAGCTTGACAAAGTTGAAGGTCAACCCAAATGAGGAAGGCCAGCAATGAGATGGATCGATACAATAACAGCAACTACAGGTGCCAGTCTGTCAACAATGAGCCGCCAGACTGAAGACCGAACACAGTTTAAGACAACTATCCAGAGGGTTGCCATGAATCGACACCGACTCAGTGGCACTTAACAACAACAACAACATACATGGATGGGCCTTTACACATGTACTTTAGCTAATTGCTATTTTATAAGCATGTGTGTCAGAGTGATGGTACGCACTTTCATTGTGAGTGTGCACAAAGGACAAGCTTGGGGCAGAGGATGGGTGGGGAGCACATTTACACATGTAAGATAGAAAATACTACAACTTTTGCACATTCTTCAGAAATGTAGGCATGAGCTCGGGCCTAAATATTTATTTATTTAACCAGTTTTCTATACCGCTTTATCCTTCAATCAAAACAGTTTACATTATGTAGCTTCTACAAACAGGCACTGGATATATTCCCTCGTCCCCAAAAGGCTCACAATCTATGTGTACCTGAAGCAACGGAGGGTTAAGTGGCTTGCCCAAGGCCACAAGGAGTGCCTATAGGACTAGGCATTTATGTTCTTCAGTGGAGAGCCATCTGGCGCATCGGCCACGCTGCACGCCTCCCCAGCAGCCCCTTCTTCAGTGGAGCGCCATTGGGTGCATTGGGCCATGCCGCACGCCTCCCCAGTGGCCCCTTCTTCAGTGGAGCACCATCGGGCACATCGAGCCATGCCGCACGCCTCCCCAGTGGCCCTTTCTTCAGTGGAGCGCTATCAGCGCATCGGGCCATGCCGCACGCCTCCCCAGCGGCCCCTTCTTCAGTGGAGCGCCATCGGGCCACGCCACACACCTCCCCAGCTGCCCCTTCTTCAGTGGAGCGCCATCGGGTGCATCGGGCCACGCCACACTCCTCCGCAGCGGCCCCTTCTTCAGTGGAGCGCCATCGGGCCATGCCGCACACCTCCCCAGCGGCCCCTTCTTCAGTGGAGTGCCATCGGGGGCGG
The DNA here is from genome assembly GCA_033557465.1 of Ichthyophis bannanicus. Classification (NCBI taxonomy): domain Eukaryota; kingdom Metazoa; phylum Chordata; class Amphibia; order Gymnophiona; family Ichthyophiidae; genus Ichthyophis; species Ichthyophis bannanicus. Next base: position 928,423,108 of record CM066034.1, read on the forward strand.
CTGCTCCTGGCGGGCCTGCGCCTGAGGGCCTCGCCAGATGGCTCTTAGGCTTGGCCCTTAGGCGAGGACCAAGAGCGCCATGGCGCAAAACCGTCAAACCCAGCCCCAGGCACCCTGCTATTGCTCTTGCTTCCCATACCTGCTTAGAACTTGCTGCTTCCCATCGATTGCCTAGAATGATCTTGCTACCCACAGTCTGATTAGAACATGCTTCCGATTGCCTGCCTAGAACTTGCTTCCCAGTGTTTGCATTGAACTGGCCTCCCATTGCCTGCATTGAACTCGCTTCCCAGTGTTTGCATAGAACTTGCTTCCCAGTGTTTGCATAGAACTTGCTGCCCCTTGCCTGCATTGAACTTGCTACCCATTGCCTGCACTAACTTGCTTTCCATTGTTTGCATTGAACCTGCTGCCCATTGCCTGCATTCAACTTTGCTGCACAGGCTACAGTCTCCCCACTACCTGGACATGCAACTCACACTGCGTAGTATGTAATCCCCGCATGTAACCCAATATATATTGCTTAGTGTCATAGTATCTAGAATCCTTAGCCACCCACTGTGTTGAAATAACATACGCTCATAGCCCCCACTACTCCTCTACTATGGTCCCACACTACATTGTCCTTCTCTTCCTCATACTCCTCAACTGCCTCTCCTCCTACCAACACCCTCACTCCTCTCCCCCCTACTCTCCATCCTCCTTCCTCACCTCCCCCTCCATCCTCTCCTCTAACCTTGCATCTGCCCTTGAGCTTCATCACACCCTTCCCCTCATTCAACCAACCCCTCTCTCTTTAATGCAACTCCACCCTCGTTTCCGCCGTACTGCCTCAGCTTTATCCTGCTCCCTACTTATCCTCCTCCTCCTCTCATCAGGTAATATCAACCCTAACCCCGGCCCCCCTCATAAGAACATTTCATATGCTATACTGGGTCAGACCAAGGTCCATCAAGCCCAGTATCCTGTTTCCAACAGTGGCCAATCTAGGTCATACGTACCTAGCAGTTTCCCCAAAAGACACAGGTTCCACAATGCTTGTTCTGGGTCAAGCATTGATATCTTGGGTCCCTTCTTAATAATGGTTTATGGACCTTTCCTCCAGGAACTTGTCCAAACCTTTTTTAAACCCAGCTACACTAACAGCCTTTACTACATCCTTAAGTAACAAATTCCAGAGTTTGATTACACGTTGAGTGAAAAAATATTTTCTTTTATTAGTCTTAAATAGTTTACCCGGTAGCTCACCCAAAGAAGAGTTCCTCACGTACCCTATCTAATCTCATCCATATCCCACTCCTTTCCCCACCCATCCTCCCTCACTCACACCAATCATCCATAGATGTTAACCCAAACCCTACCCCCTCCAGAGCTCTGTCTCTGTGTCACTCTAAAAATAGATCCTCACGAATCCTACCTGATAGACACACCCACCTGTACCCTGGCCCCTCTAGACCTCAGTATCATTCTGGAAATAGCTCCCCACGTAACGGCCCCACTAGACCACCGTCTTACTATGGAAAGAAATCCTCCTGTAACTTGTCTAACCTTATCCATATCCCTCTCCTTTCTCCCTCCACTCTCCCGTTCTCATGTGCCCTATGGAACACATGCTCTGTCTCTAAGAAACCTGTTCTTACACATGATCTCTTCATATCTAAAGCGCTTCACCTGCTTGCCTTAACTGAGATCTGGTTCCTCCCAGACGATACTGCATCCATTGCTGCTCTCTGCCATGGGGGCTACCAGTTCTCCCATACACTTCGAACCACTGGTCGCGGTGGAGGTGTTGGGCTTCTACTTTCTCCCTCTTGTCAATTCCAACCTCAGTCACAACCCTCCCTCTTTTTCGAAGTCCACTCCATTCACCTCTTCTCACCACTTCCCCTCTGGGTAGCTGTTATTTACCGCCCACCCGACAAATCCAAATCAACCTTCCTTACTGACTTCGACTCCTGGCTCTCCGCCTTCCTCGATCCCTCTTCCCCCACTCTTATCCTCGGCGACTTTAATATTCACGTTGATATCCCCTCTGATCCCCATGCTTTAAAGTTCCTTGCCCTCACCTCCTCGTTTGACCTACTACTCTGCTCCACTGCCCCCACCCAGGTACATGGCCACTGCCTGGACCTAGTACTCTTCTCTAACTCCTCTCCCTCAAACTTCCTCAACTCAATCCTTCCTTCATCTGATCATCAACTCTTAACCTTTAATCTTCAGCTTCCACTGTCTCAACCTCATCCTGTCTCCTCCAACCTATTTAGAAATCTTCATAATATTGATCTCTTGACTCTCTCCTCCACCATTTCTCCATCTCTCTCCTCTCTTGTGTCCTCCAAGTCCGTCGATGAAGCAGTATCCTCTTATAATGCTGCACTATCCTCTGCTCTTGATAATCTTGCCCCATCCACCCCTCATCATGTCAGACGTTCTACCCCCCGGCCCTGGCTTTCACCCACAACCCGCTATTTACACACATGCGCTCGTTCTGCTGAATGCGCCTGGGCCAAATCCCGCTCGCCCGAAGACCTTATTCACTTCAAATTCATGCTCGGCTCCTTCCAGTCAGCCATAGCACTTGCCAAACAAGAATACTACATCCATCTGACTAACTCCCTCGCCTCTGATCCTCGCCGCCTCTTTAATACCCTCAATTCTCTTCTCAAGGTGCCCCCACCCCCAGTCCCCCCCTCTCTACCCAAACCCTAGCCGACTACTTCCACGACAAAATCCACAAGATCACCCTCCAATTCTCCAATCCCTCATCTACCTCCCCTCTCCCCAATTCTCCCCCCCATCCATACTTCCTCTGCTACCCTCTCCTCCTTCCCTACGATCTCCGAAGAGGAAACCTCACTCCTCCTCTCCTCCTCTCCTCCTCTCCTCCTCTCCTCCTCCAAACCCACCACCTGTTCCTCTGACCCTATCCCCACCCCTCTCCTACATCCCATCTCCCCCACCATTGTTCCATCCACCTCTCATATTCTCAACCTTTCACTCTCCACTGCAACTGTCCCAGTTGACTTCAAACATGCTATTGTCACATCTCTCCTCAAGAAACCCTCACTCGATCCCACCTGCCCTTCTAACTATCGACCCATCTCCCTCCTTCCCTTCATTTCTAAACTACTAGAACGAGCAGTCCACTGCCGCTGCCTCGACTTCCTCACCTCCCATGACCTCTTGGACCCACTACAATCAGGCTTCCGGCCCCTATACTCCACTGAAACGGCCCTTACAAAAGTCTCCAATGACTTGCTCCTGGCTAAATCTAAGGGACTCTACTCTGTCCTCATCCTTCTCAATCTCTCTGTGGCCTTTGATACTGTTGACCACAATCTTCTCCTTAACACCCTCTCCTCGCTTGGCTTCAAGGACTCCAGGCTATCCTGGTTCTCCTCCTACCTCTCCCATCGCTTCTTTAGTGTATGCTCTGGGGGCTCCTCCTCCTCCCCCACCCCGCTCCATGTTGGTGTTCCACAGGGATCCGTCTTGGGCCCCCTCCTTTTCTCCCTTTATACCCAATCCCTTTGCGCACTTATCTCCTCCCATGGCTTTCAGTACCATCTCTACGCGGGCGACTCCCAAATCTACCTCTTTACACCCAATATCTCTCCAGCAATCCAGACCAAGATCTCAGCCTGCCTTTCCGACATCGCTGTCTGGATGTCCCATCGCCGCTTGAAACTGAATATGGCCAAGACTGAACTCCTCGTCTTTCCCCCCAACTCCTCCCCTCCTCTTTCCCCTTTCTCAGTCTCAGTGGATGGATCTACGATCCTTCCTGTTCCCTCAGCCCGCAATCTGGGGGTTATCTTTGACATCTCTCTCTCCTTCTCCACACACATCCAGCTCGTTGCTAAGACCTGCCGCTTCTTCCTCTTCAACATTAGCAAAATTCGCTCCTTCCTTTCTGAACACACTACCAAAATGCTTATCCACTCCTTAATTTCCTCTTGCCTAGATTACTGCAACCTGCTCCTTGCCGTTCTCCCCGCGAATCATTTCTTTCCCCTTCAATCTATACAAAATTATGCTGCTCGACTAATATTCCGCCAGTCTCGCCATGCCCACATTACTCCTCTTCTCAAGTCACTTCATTGGCTCCCCATCCAATTCCGCATACAGTTCAAACTTCTCATGCTGACCTATAAATGCATCCACTCTGCGGCCCCTCAGTACCTCTCATCCCTTATCTCTCCCTACATCCCCTCTCGGGAACTTCGCTCCGCTAACAAACTACTTCTATTTAGGCCTTTCACTCGCACAGCTAACTCACGCCTTCGCTCCTTTCACCTTGCTGCACCCTACGCCTGGAACAACCTACCTATGTTGATACGCCAAGCATTCTCACTGGCCCTCTTCAAATCCAAGTTGAAAACCCACCTCTTCACTGTTGCTTTCAGATCCTGACTTCCACCCTTATCCTAACCTGATTCCCATCAATCTCCCATGACCAAATTACATAGACCATATTATGCTTTGCACTGAACTGACTATCGCTATCGCTTTGTATTGTTGTATTAGATTGCAAACTCGGATGAGTATTAGATTGTAAGCTCGGATGAGCATGACTCTGATGAGCAGGGACTGTCTATATGTATATTTTTATATGCATGTCATACCTGTACAGCGTTGCGTGCTCAGCGCTATATAAGTGCTAAATAGTAGTAGTAGTAGTAGTGGAAACCTCAGACCTCCAGCCTGAGATTACTGTCCCCAGGTGGGGGGTGCCTCTATTCTATAAAGCAGAAAGTTGAGTCCCACACAAACGAAAATTGAAGAAATCTTCTTTAATAAAACCACTGAACCATAAACATAGAGCAATAAAACCCTACATAGCCATTTTTCAACAACAGATCTTCATCAGGGGTATATAAATTGATCTCAATCCAGTCCAACAAAGGGCTAAAAAAGTTGTCAGCTTTAATGAATACCTGTAGCAAAACGTGCAGTAATCCCTTGCTTGGCATGCACAGCAGAATGCAGAATAATGCACGGCACTCCAACCTATGAGCTGGCAAGGTTTTGAGCTCCCATTTTGAATGTCCTTTATAATATAATATAATAAGGAATTGCTTTATTGAGTATATGTAAAACAGAATATTTAAATATAGATCATAAGTCAGATCATTTCACTTGATTTGTGTTTATAAATTAGGCTACCTAAAGATCCCACACAAAGGTGCACAGCTGGGAGGCAGGAATAACCTTGTGCATGATAGTTGCAGTTTTCTGGATCATGCCACATCTTCGGAAGTGGAACCGATGTTTCAGCCGCCATGCTGAGGGTTTCTTCAGGGTTATTTGCATCTGCACATGTTTGTACTGATAAGAATCAGCACACAGGTATATATTTTATAAAACACATGCATAAGTGTTGATTCTGCTGCCTCCCCATTTCTCTCATTTTGTGTTCCCAGGAATCCCCTTGCATACATCACATATAATTGGGCGAGTTTATAAGCACCTATTTGAGCATGTAAAATGCAGCTCTGTACACTCAAGTCACTTATAAAATTAACATCTATGTGTCTACTCAAGGACAATTATTTATGATTTCCCAGTTTCCCATTTTTCCCCTTGTTTATTTTCAGTTTTATTCTCTTCATTTTAAAATTTCCAGGAAGACAGACGATAAAAGGCTTATCATTAGTACATAGGGGGATTCTCTGCTGTCATTTATTTATTTTTATGTATTTTCTGCCACTGGGATGTAGGATCCCGGTGACACAAAGATGCTAATAGTGATTTATCAAGTGATCAATTAAGAATTGCAGAAATTATCTCTTCCCCATGGCAGTATGCACTTACTCGCTGGGCCACGGGGCAGCATAAACTTTTCTTTAACCTGTAGGAAACGGCCCAATTGATAGTTTTTAAGCACAATAAAATGTATTCCCCAGGAAAGCACAATTCCAATTATATTGCATCCTCATACACTGTGATGCAGGAGGAGAGGTCATTCAAGTCTGAACACATTGTTCTGCTATTGCCCTTTATTCTGCAACTTTAGAACATAAGCACATAAGAAATGCCATACTGGGTCAGACCAAGGTCCATCAAGCCCAGTATCCTCTTTCCAACAGTGGCCAATGCAGATTCCACATGGGTGGCATCGCGCATCTCTTGGAATGGTTTCTTTCTGATTTCTTACAAAAGCAGAGCACGTGGCCATCAGAAGAGAAAAGACAAATCAATAATTACTGAGTAGCCGAGTTGCTTGTGAAGAATACAAGGCTAACTATACTAAAATCTAATGATTCGTTTTTTTCTCACTGCATGGAAGCTTCATTCTGTGAATATGCCAGAAGTTCATCGATCGGCTCTTACTAAGGCAACAGCTTTGATTAGTGGTTTCCCTAAAACCTGTCTGAAAATGAAAGGAAAACTATCGGGCAATATCTTTGAGATGGAGCTACATGGTGCCCATGGATACAGACTTCTGTCTGCACAGGAAAAAACATTTTCTCTAAAATGGATGGTAACTTTTTTGTTATTATCACAGTAACACGGTGGATGATGGCAGATCGGGATCAATTGGCCCATCTTGTCTGCCCAGATGTTCTCATTCACGCTGCATTGCTACAGTCATATCCCAGCTAAGAGTTGTGCATGCTTGTTTACATGCATAATATCACTCTTTATCCAAGTCAGTTTGGATGACTCCCTTCTTTACGAGTAATCCTCTAACACTGTGGGTAGATGAGCCTACCAGTTTTCATCCTTAAAGCAACACCTAGGATTCATTCACCTGCCCCAGTAAAGTCTGATGTCTTTTGCCCAACATCTCAATCCTGTTCTTATCATTGTACACTGAGAACAAGCAAAACATCAAGTGGTCACAACTGGGTGATGCCATCTGACAGAGCCAGTATGGATGAGCCTCTCCAGCTAAAAAAGTAAGTTCCGGGAAGTCTATAAGGGGCCCTAATGCTCATATGTGTGACTTTCCACGCCACATTTTTGTACGAGACCTCCTCGGTTTGTTTTTCTGCAGAGCCAGTAAGGCATACCCATCCTCTATTTTTCTCTCTACTTTGAGAAGAAAAAGAAATTTAGAGAGGGAATATAAACAGGTCAGGCAAAATGAACTTTTTTTTTTTTTTAAATTTTTATTTTCATTTTGCAACAAACAAAAGAACAACACACCAAAGGAGACAAAACAATTATACAATAAAGAAAAGTAAACCCAATTACCCCCCACCCCCACGCTTCTTCTCTAGCTGATTATGTCAGTATGTGAGCGCTTCCAAATAACAGTGATTATACATCAAAACAATCAAAAGAGTATCTGCGATACAGCATAATCATGGGACAAAGATATATACAAATTTAGACAGTCAGATGAGAGCATTGAGCAGAGTGTACATAGTCATTGAGCATCTTCCATTTAGACCGATGATGAGGAGTCTGAATGGGAGAAGCAAACATACGAGGTACTTGTTCATATTTACTGTAAAGACAGACATGATTCCACCATTCATTGGGGCTCAGCTGGGAGCTATTTTTCCAGTATTTCGTAATGAGGGAAATAGCAATGCCAAGCATAAAGTCCAAAAGGAAGGAAGCCTTTTTTGGAAGAGAGGGGATCCCCGCAGCTGAGCGAAGTCCCACTATCCTCCAAGTAAGGGGCTCTTGAAAGTGCAAAATAGACTGGATACGACCCCAGACCCGACTCCAGTAATACTGTAGTGCGGGACATTCATACATAACATGAGGTAGTGAACCAATGGCCGCATGACATGTCCAACAACTATTGCCCTGAGTAGTGTTCCATTTGGCTAATCTGTCAGGAGTGTAAAAACACCGGTGGGCCAGAAAGAAGAGTGTCTGAGTGAGTGAGGCGGATCGGGAGACCCACGTCACTCTACTCCAGACAAGGCTCCATTGCTCCGGGGTCAAAGTCACATGCAATTCTCTCTCCCATGCTTTCTGCGCTATAGGGGTATCCCTAGTCATAGCATTACATAAGGTTTTGTAAAAATTGGATGCTACACCCGGTGAGCTACCGATAGATCGGATAGTCTCCAACCAACCTTGTGTAGGGGAGGCCGATGGCGGGAGCACCTTAGCACTCCGAAGGCAATGCTGAAGTTGCACCAACTGAAAGTAGTGTTTCGCTGGGAGACCAAATTCAATTTGCAATTCACTAAAAGTTTTCCAGCGACCTTCATGAAACAACTGGCTAGGAATCCAAATGCCCCTAGTGTACCAGGGGCTCCACGCCATCGGTTTATTTTGTATTCGAAATCGAGTGTTGTACCAAAGTGGGAGCTTGTCTATCGGACAGAGTCGGGAGTCTAAAGAGTGTATGAGATTATTAAAGGCACCTAAGGTGTCTAAAAGCATTGGTGGAAAGTGGGAGTCTGATGGGAGAGTCATACCAGGGAGAAAAGTAAGAGGAATCGGTTTGCAAAGGTCCTCTTCTATGTCTAGCCACACAGGTCTACTCGGTACTGGATCTTCCAGCCAACGAGCGCCTTGTTTGAGAAGAAAAGATTGATGATACTTCAGGAAATCGGGGAATCTGACACCCCCATTTTCCTTATCTGCTTGCAGCTTGTGTTTCGCTATCCTAGGTGTCTTGTTTTGCCACAGGTATCTAGTCAGAAGACCCTCTATATCTTTATATAGACGCCGAGGGAAGAGACAGGGCACCATTTCTAAGATATAATTCACTTTCGGAACAATCATCATTTTTATGGTTTCTAATCGACCCCACCAGGTAAGCGTTAAAGGAGTCCAGCGGTGAGTGAGCGCCCGGACTTTAGAGGTTAAGTCTTTGGCATTGAAGGAGATAGTGTCTTCCAAAGGAGAACAATAGTGTACCCCAAGGTATTTGACCATGCGAGGTTGCCATAAAAAGGGGAAGGGTTGCATATCTGCCTGATGAAGCAAAGGATTTAATGGAAAGGCTACCGACTTGGTCCAATTTATCTTATAACCGGACAGTTGTGAGTATTTACCAATTTGCTCTAGGACAGCCGGTACTGAGTCTATAGAGACAAAAAGCATAAGATCATCAGCATATGCTGAAATTTTGATTTCCCTATGGGTGAAGGGGACTCCATGAATCACCTCCGATTGCCGGATTAGTAAAGCCAAGGGCTCGAGTGCAAGATCGAAGAGGAGTGGAGACAGTGGGCATCCCTGGCGAGTGCCGCGTTGAAGGGGAAAAGGCTGAGACTTTAAAGCATTGGCACATATACTGGCTGTAGGCTGTGCGTACATGGTGCGAAGACAACGGAGAAAACCTTCCCCGAATCCGTACCAGCGGAGGACTGCAAACAGGAAGGGCCACTCTAAGCGATCAAAGGCCTTCTCAGCATCAAGTGAGAGGCCAACAAATGGGCGATCGAGATTAACTGCGGTAGTCAGTACATGGCATAGAGTCCGAGCATTGTCAGCAGTTGATCTACCAGGAATGAAACCGCATTGATCTGGGTGTATTAAGGTAGGCATCCTATCCGAGAGCCGGGTAGAGAGAATGGTGGCAAAGATTTTATAGTCCGCGTTTAGGAGGGAAATTGGACGATAATTAGCTGTTAGTTGCGGGTCTCTCCCCTCTTTCTCAAAAACTACTACATTTGCCATTGAAAAGGACCCAGAAGGAGAACCCTCCTCGGCCAAAGCAGAAAAATAAATTTTCAAAACTGGAGCTAAGTCAGCGTGAAAGGTTTTGTAGAATTCAGCAGGGAGACCGTCTGGGCCTGCGGCTCGACCTGAGGCACATTTCTTGATAGCAGAATGAATTTCTGAGACAGTAAATGGTGTGTCCAAGGCCACTCTATCTTCATCAGATAGGGTCGGTCTTTGTACCCCTGAAAGTAAGCGTTCAAATACATCTGGCTCAAAATCACATTCGGATTGATAAAGCCGAGTATAAAAATCACGAAAGAGTTCTAAGATTTCGGTATCTTTAGTGACCAAGCCCCCCCCCCGACGGATTACGGAGGGCGGTAACACGCTTGGCTTCTTTTCGACCTTTTAGGGCATTTGCTAATAATTTGCCAGCACGATTATTTTCCCGATAATATAGCCCTTGTTGTGATTCAATATTTTTAACAGCAGCAGTATACAAAAGCTGATTGTATTGAAAACGCAAGCGTTGTAGACGGAGTAAAATACATGGGTCAGTACGGGACGTGAGGAGACGCTCCCCAGCTTGTATCTGCTGCTCTAGAATCAGTAAATGCTGCTTTCTTTGTTTCCCCTGCCGAATTTGATAGCTAGTTATAGTGGCACGGATAGATGCTTTAAAACCCTCCCACCAAGCCCAGCCCGCTGTGTCATGGGGTGAGTTAAAATGAAAATAATCTTGGATAGCAGCCTTTATATCAACCTGAAAATCTTTTTGACCCAGTAGGGATCTATCAAAAAACCAAGCTCGGGGAGAATCGTCCCGCGCAGTGACACGTAATGAGAAAGATATGGCAGCATGATCTGAAATATGGAGAGGATGAATCCTAGTCGTATCTACTTGAGAAATCAGTGCTTTGGAAATGAGAAAGAAATCTGTTCTAGATTGGGAGTGATGGGGTGCAGAAAAGAAAGTGAACTCTAAGTCGGAGGGGTGAAGCAGCCTCCATATATCTACCAGCGCAAGATCTTGCATCAGGGCTGTAAGGGTAGCAAGACTCTTGGGTGGACTACTCGTTCTAGGCGGCTGTCTATCTATCAGAGGGTCTAACACTTGATTAAAGTCACCACCAAGTATTAATGGAGTATTGGCAGAGGCCTGTGCCAACTGCGCAATACTTGCATAGTAAGCAGGGTTGTCCACATTCGGGGCATAAATGCAAATACATGTAAATTCACTATCTCCAACCTTAAGATGTACTCGGGCCCATCTACCCTCTTTATCAGCGCTAGTATCAATTACAGTAGCTTGCAAAGATTTCTTAACCAGAATGGCTACCCCGCACCGTTTGGAAACGGCGGGAGAATAGGCAGCCACCATATAAGGCTTAACATTGAGTTTCAGTGTTTCAGCAGAGTTTAAGTGCGTTTCCTGAAGAAACGCTAAATCAGCATGCTCATGGCTAAGATAGCTAAGGATTTTCTTTCTTTTGATTGGACTATTAATGCCCTTTACATTGAGTGATAAGATTTTACATAAAGCCATTCAGACAAGTTAAATATTCTGAGCATGATAGCGCACCAAATTGCACAATGTCCCTCATATTGACTGTATCTGGCTGTACAGATGACATAAAAGAAAATAAGCTTAGATAATACAATGAAGCGCCCCACATTAAAAGAAGAAAACCGCAGCGCGGTAGAGAAGAAGCAGAACCCCAAAAATTACTGGCGACCATGTGTCTGCGGGGAGAAGCCCCAGAGAAGGCCAAAATTGAAAAAACACATAACCTGTAGGACTGTGCGTGCTCCGAATCCGACCGAGGCACACATCATGGAGGGATAGGAGACCACAAAACGAAAGTCATAGAAAGAAAGAAAGAAAGTCCAGGTAGTCCCTGTGCTTGACTAGGACCGCCGCATCGGGCCCTTCAAAATGGCGGACAGAGCCGGCAAATAAAAGTCCACGTCGTTGGATTAGCGCATCTGCTCTGCTTCTTTGGAGTCTAAAAATGTTGATAGTAGATCAGGATCTTCAAATGTCCTGGTTTGGTTGTGGAGAGTCACTCGGAGCTTCGCGGGATACAACAGGCCAAAGCGAGCCTGTAGCTGTTGAAGTCGAGGGCGAAAAGCAAGGAGTTTCTTCCGTCGGTCAACGGTAGGCTTTGCCAAATCAGGGAAGAAGGAGACTTTGTGACCTTCAAATTCCAAATGATGGTTCGCCCGGGCAGCATTTAAAATTTGTTCCACTTGTTGATATCGTAGCAAGCGAAAGATAATAGGCCGGGGGGTCGTTCGGTTGAGCGCCATGTGGGTAGGAACACGGTGTGCACGATCGATTTCCAATTCTTTATGAAAGGTGATCTTCAGCAAGGAAGGAAGAGTTTTAAGCAGGAATTCTCTCATATCTCCCGCTTCCACCCCCTCCGGTATTCCAATGAGCCTCACATTGTTGCGACGGGCTCGATTATTGCTATCTTCTAACTCTTTTTGAAGATTCTGTATCTGGCGCTCAGCCTTGTCCAGTGCGCCCAAGCGCACCGCGTGCGAGTCGAGGACCCCCGCCATATTGTCCTGCCGTAATGAGAGACTTTCAAGTCGGTCCTGGAGCACTCCAAAGTCTTCTCGCAGGGCTCTAAGCGCTTCTCCATTGGACTGCACCAATTCCTTCACGCCGCGTAGTTCCTCCAAAATCTCCAGGTGCAGTTCGGGGTTTTCACGAAATGGAACCATCTTCTGTGGGGAGGACACCTCTGTTTTGGAGCGTTTTCCGTGAGAAGAAGAAGGAGACCCGAAGTCCAAGCGCGCTGGTTTATGGGCCGCCATCCCCCCCGAGGTACCCCGGTCAGCCCGGAGCGAAATAGTAAGTTTGTATAGGTATTAAGTCAGGATTCTAAGTAGGCCTCTCGGGAGCTTCAGCGCGAAGCGTCTTACCCGCTGGACATCAGGCTCCGCCCCCGCAAAATGAACTTTTTAATGCATATGTGTATAAAGCAGTTTGTAAATATCAAGAAACCTGGAAACAGCACAAGCACTGGCAGTCAAATGCAAGGCATTGATAAGGCAGGCAAAGGGAGAATGTTATGTTTTTTTTGAAGGAGTGAATAAACAGGTGGACAAAGGTGAGTCGGTTGATATTGTGTATCTGGACTTTCAGAAAGCCTTTGACAAGGTCCCTCATCAGAGACTTTTGGCAAAACTAAAGAGTCATGGGATAGGAGGCAGTGTACTATTGTGGATCAGGAACTGGTTAAAAGATAGAAAGCAGAGGGTAGGGCTAAATGGCCAATTTTCCCAATGGAGAAAGGTGAATAGTGGTGTACCCCAGGGATCTGTGCTGGGTCCGCTGCTTTTTGACATATTCATAAATGACCTGGAAAGTGGAATAACGAGTGAGGTTATCAAATTTGCAGATGACACAAAACTATTTAAAGTTGTTAAAACCCAAGAGGATTGTGAAAAATTGCAAGAGGATCTTGATAAATTGGAAGACTGGGCATCAAAATGGCAGATGAAATTTAATGTGGACAAGTGCAAGGTTATGCACCTAGGGAAGAACAACCCAAACTATGGTTACACGATGCAAGGTTCCACATTAGGAACCACCACCCAGGAAAAAGATTTAGGCGTCATTGTGAATACCATGTTAAAACCCTCGACCCAGTGTGCAGCGGCGGCCAAGAGAGCAAATAGAATGCTAGGTATGATAAGGAAAGGAATGGAAAATAAAACAAAAGATATTATAATGCCTCTATATCGTTCCATGGTGAGACCGCACCTTGAATATTGTGTGCAATTCTGGTCGCCGTATCTTAAAAAGGATATAGCGATTTTAGAAAAGGTACAGAGAAGACCCACCAAAATGGTAAAGGGGATGGAAGGATACTCCTATGAAGAAAGGCTAAAAAGGTTAGGGCTCTTTAACCTGGAAAAGAGACGGCTGAGGGGAGATATGATAGAAGTCTATAAATTAATGAACGGAGTGGAACGGGTAAACGTAGATCGATTGTTTACCTTATCAGAATATAGAAAGACTAGGGGACATGCAATGAAGCTACAGGGTAAACTATTTAAGACTAATAAAAGAAAATATTTTTTCACTCAACGTGTAATCAAACTCTGGAATTTGTTACCGGAGGATGTAGTAAAGGCTGTTAGTGTAGCTGGGTTTAAAAAAGGTTTGGACAAGTTCCTGGAGGAAAGGTCCATAAACCATTATTAAGAAGTGACCGAAGATATCAATGCTTGACCCAGTACAAGCATTGTGGAACTTGTGTCTCTTGGGGAAACTGCTAGGTACATATGACCTAGATTGGCCACTGTTGGAAACAGAATACTGGGCTTGATGGACCGTGGTCTGACCCAGTATGGCATATCTTATGTTCTTATGTTCTAATTTGAGAAGAAGCTTGCTGCGGAAGCAAAATCACGAAATAAAGACTTTCAAGTACATTCATAGCAAAAAATCTGTGAGAGAATCAGTTGGTCCATTAGATGATAGAGGGGTTAAAGGGGCACTAAGAGGCGACAAGGCGATAGCGGAGAGACTGAATGAATTCTTTGCTTCAGTCTTTACTGAGGAAGATGTAGGGATGTTACCCATGACTGAAGTGGTATTTAAAGGTGCGGAAGAATTGAAGGAAATATTGATACATCGGGAAGATGTATTACAACTATTACGTAAACTGAAGAGTAGCAAATCATCTGGGCTGGATGGTATACATCCAAGAGTGTTGAAAGAACTGAAATATGATATTGAAAACTTGCTATTAGTAATCTGTGAATTTTCATTAAAATCATCTGTAATACCTGAAGATTGGAGGATCACCAATGTAACGCCAATTTTTAAAAAGGCTCCCAGGGGTGATCCTGGAAACTACAGACTGGTGAGCCTGACGTCAGTACCGGGAAAAATGGTAGAAACCATCATAAAGAACAAAATTACTCAGCAAGTAGATAGTCATGGCCTAATGGGAGACAGCCAACATGGCTTTAGACAAGGAAGATCTTGTCTTACTAATCTGTTATGTTTTTTTGAAGGTGTGAATAAACAGGTGGACAAAGGTGAGTCGGTTGATATAGTGTATCTTGACTTTCAGAAAGCCTTTGACAAGGTCCCTCATCAGAGACTTTTGGCAAAATTAAAGAGTCATGGGATAGGAGGCAGTGTACTATTGTGGATCAGGAACTGGTTAAAAGATAGAAAGCAGAAGGTAGGGCTAATGGCCAATTTTCCCAATGGAGAAAGGTGAATAATGGTGTACCCCAGGGATCTGTGCTGGGTCCGCTGCTTTTTGACATATTCATAAATGACCTGGAAAAGGGAATAACTAGTGAGGTTATCAAATTTGCAGATGACACAAAACTATTTAAATTTGTAAAACCTCAAGAGGATTGTGAAAAATTGCAAGAGGATCTTGATAAATTGGAAGATTGGGTATCAAAATGGCAGATGAAATTTAATGTGGACAAGTGCAAAGTTATGCACCTAGGGAAGAACAACCCAAGCTATGGTTACACGATGCAAGGTTCCACATTAGGAACCACCACCCAGGAAAAAGATTTAGGCGTCATTGTGGATACCATGTTAAAACCCTCGGCCCAGTGTGCAGCGGCGGCCAAGAGAGCAAATAGACTGCTAGGTATCATGAGGAAAGGAATGGAAAATAAAATAAAAGATATTATAATGCCTCTATATCGTTCCATGGTGAGACCACACTTTGAATATTGTGTGCAATTCTGGTCGCCGTATCTTAAAAAGGATATAGTGTTATTAGAAAAGGTTCAGAGAAGAGCCACCAAAATGGTAAAGGGGATGGAAGGATACTCCTATGAAGAAAGGCTAAAAAGGTTAGGGCTCTTTAACCTGGAAAAGAGACGGCTGAGGGGAGATATGATAGAACTCTATAAATTAATGAACGGAGTGGAACGTGTAAACGTAGATCGATTGTTTACGTTTTCCGAATATAGAAAGACTAGGGGACATGCAATGAAGCTACAGGGTAAACTATTTAAGACTAATAAAAGAAAATATTTTTTCACTCAATGTGTAATCAAACTCTGGAATTTGTTACCGGAGGATGTAGTAAAGGCTGTTAGTGTAGCTGGGTTTTAAAAAGGTTTGGACAAGTTCCTGGAGGAAAGGTCCATAAACCATTATTAATAAGGCACCCAGGATATCAATGCTTGACCCAGAACCTGTGTCTTTTGGGGAAACTGCTAGGTACGTATGACCTAGATTGGCCACTGTTGGAAACAGGATACTGGGCTTGATGGACCTTGGTCTGACCCAGTATGACATATCTTATGTTCTTATGTTCACATAATCCCCCCTTGCCCTAGAGCAACAGGCTGGTCCTGCAGGGATTGTCACAGAATGATTCTTTCCCGGTCTCTCTCTCCCTCTCCTTCACTCAGCTAGTGTACACTCTTATTACCAGTGAGCAGATTCTCCGAGGTGGGGGGAGGGGGGGGAAGGAAGGGAAATCCATTCAAAACCCTGGCGCATGAATTAGAGAGGCCCTCGAGTCAAAATTGAGTACTCCAGCTCTCTTTACTGCAACAAAATGTATAGACCAGTGACAGGCAAGTGAGGTTTGTACAACAAATACACAGTCTTGTGTTCCTTTGAATTGTTTGTGCCTGTGATCCCATTTTAAATATTTATCAGTTCTGCAGTGTTGCCAAGTTACCCAGTTGCATGAGTGAGATTTTTTGCCAGTTCTAGTTTTAAATGTGCATTGCAATCCAATATGGTATTTGTAGTCCCTGATTTTACCCATTGGAATCAGTCCTGCAGGTCACATAATGCAGCAGTATGAGGTTGTCAGAAATCCAGGACTGGCTTAAAATGGAACTAGGTAACTTGGCAACTCTGGTTCTGCTGCTGACAGAAGGATCCTTGGTTAGAGCTCCCAAACACTTTAGTAGATTATAGTCCTTTCTTCCCTCCTCACTGGGATCCTATTCCTCTAATCATTTCTGTGTACCTGACAGTCACTCTGCTGTACCTTTTCCAGCAGGCAACTCTTCTCCTGTACAGTAGACTCCTCCTTCAATTTGACTCCTTTGGTTAGGTTTGTATGGAAAGCCATCTCCTTCAGTCTCTCTCCAGATTCAGGGAGAGGTGGGCAAAACTCTGACAGGCTCTCCAATCTTCACAAGCATACATGTCAAGAATTATGGGTTGATTCCAACCAGGACACAAATAAAAGACTATGCCCAGAGTTGAGCCTCTGCACACACACATACCAAACCAAAATCACCACACATCCTGTGTACGAGGTTATATAGAGGGCAGGCAGAACCAAAACAGTGATCCCAAGAGAGGGATGTTACAGCAAGATGGCATGCACCTACTGCTAAGGCTAAAAATGGAATAGTCCTGCACACAAAGCACGTGTGATTGGTAAGATTTCTGAAGAAATCCCTTACATGTATTTTTCCAGTTTCTCAGCATCAATGATATAGCCTCAGAATACTAAAATGGTACAGTATAGTATAGATGTTTCAGCAGAAAGAATAGAACAATGGTCAGGTTGCTTCTTTACTGGTGACGCTGTTGCCACCAGTGATCCAAGCTCTATCTTTCTCCTCCCTTGTTCCTCTTACTCTTAACAGCTTCCATTACTGTGGCATCTCTTCTTGCTCCTCTGTAGCTTTTCTCACATCTTTCAATTCTCTCAGCTACCCCTCCAGTTTCCTCTCTCCTATCTCCTTTTGTTTGTCTCACAACCTCTTAGCCTTCTCCTCCTATTCTTCATCTCCACATCATCCCGTATCCCTATGTCTTTTCCATTCTTAGTTATTGATTCCACCAGTTCTCCATTTCTCTTTTTTCTCCACTTAAGCGGCATACCAGGGATAGGAGTGAGAAGTTGAATAGGTGTAGGATCTCACAGGGCCTACCTAGTCCAAGGTTTGTACCACTGCACTATGCAAGAAAATCACCTGACAGTCAGGTGTATGATCAGAGGCTTCAGTTAGTACTAACTGGCATTGTGATGCCAGTATGTCAAGGTCGATATTCTGTGTATGCAATGATAGTCATGCACCCACAGAGACTGGGAATGTGCATTTTATCCTATCTGGATAACTGATGGGTCAAGATCCCATCCCAGGAGGGAGTCCAAAGACCCATGTATATAATGATCCATGTGCCAAAGTCAGTAAGATTCATCATAAACTATCAAAAGTTACATTTGAGCCCATCACCTCAAATGGGATTCATAGAATCTTTACTAGATACTACTCAGGCAGAATTTTTTTTCCCATTAGAAAAGATTGCCACCTTAATGTCTGTGGTTTAGGAGATTGTATTGAGTCAGCAGATATCAGCATGGGGCATATTGAAATTGCTAGACCACATGACCTTGAAAGTACCAGTAACTCCTTTGGCATGTCTCAGAATGACTAAATTAATAAGTGGCCGTGCTTCGTGAATGATTATTGCTATGCAGCTCAACGGGAACTCATTCAACAATTCACTTCTGAAGTACAAGCAGCAGTCAATGCAGCTGAAAGCAAATTTCATTGACAGAGGCTACTCCAGTCACATCGTACGACAAGCTTACCAACGAGCATTATACAATAACCGTGATTTGCTATTATTACCGAAAAAGCCTGCAGGAACTTCCAATGAGGATCATAATATCAATTTTGTCACACATTATTCTCCGGCAAGTTCTCGAGTACAGAAGATTCTCAAAAAATACAGTCCAATATTACACAATGTACCTGGCATGCAAGAGAAGTCAATACGTTGTGTGTGGAGACGTAGCCGCAATCTAAAGGAATATTTGAGTCCCACCAAATTGCGACCAGAAAAACCTGCAAACCAGGGAGATTTCATAACAGGTCATAAAAAGTGTGGACAGTGTGGAATATGTGCCATCACCATTGAACGATCTGATTTTTTTTACAAAGGTATCACATATAAATTAAAGCAAGCTACCACCTGCGAATCTACTCACGTAGTTTATGCGGTCGAGTGCCCGTGTGGCTCACTTTACATAGGAAAGACGGTACGCCCTTTTAAAATTCAGATGAAGGAACATGAAAGCCGACTCCGCTGTAATCGGAGAGAAGCTCCATTAGTAGAACATTGTTCCGCTGAACACCATGCGTTTACCCAGCTCTGCTGTTGGATTATTGAACAAGTGCTAGAGAATGGAATGGGGAAATCACGTGACAAACTGTTGCTCTACCGAGAGCAATGGTGGATTTATACTTTGGACACAGTCCAACCAGGGGGGTTCAATTTCAACATCGATTGGTCCGCCTGCCTTTAATGTTTGATTATTCAGCACCTGATTCTTTGTCGGCATTTAAAAATGGCAGTTTCACCCTCCGGGGTGGGGGGGAGGGAGGCGGGGGGGAGAGGGGGGAGGGGGAGGGGGGAGGAGGAGGAGGAGGAGGGAGGAGGGGGGGGGGGGGAGGAGGGGGGGAGGAGGGGGGAGGAGGAGGGAGGAGGAGGGTGGAGGAGGGAGGAGGGGGGGGGGAGGAGGGGGGAGGAGGGAGGAGGGGGGAGGAGGGGGGAGGAGGGGGAGGGAGGGAGAGGGAGAGGGAGGGGAGGGGGAGGAGGGGGAAGAGGAGGGGGGGGAGGAGGGAGGAGGGAGGGGGGAGGAGGGGGGAGGGGGAGGGGGGGAGGGGGAGGGAAAGAGGGGGGAGGGGGAGGAGGAGGGGGGAGAGAGGGGGAGGGAGGGGAGGAGGAGGGGGAGGAGGGAGGAGGGAGGGGGGAGGAGGGGGGAGGGGGAGGGGGGGGGGGAGGGAAAGAGGGGGGAGGGGGAGGAGGGGGGAGGGGGAGGAGGAGGGGGGAGGAGGGGGAGGGAGGGGGGAGGGGGAGGAGAGGGAGGAGGGAGGGGGAGGGAGGAGGGAGGGAGGGGTTTGCACACATAGGCAGATTATGTACCACCACCCCACCCTCCCCTCCCTGGCTCAGGGTGGGAAACAGGATTTCCCACCAACAGATCCACATTCTACCTCCCTGGAATGGTGGCAGTAGAGGGGACCATCAACTCCAGTCCTGCTGGGGAACAGACACCTTACAGGGCAGGCAACGCAGAGCTGTACACATCCATAAAGCAATAGCAGACAGACAGTATGCCTGAAAATGCTCAGCAGCCCCCCACCACTATCTGACATTCTCCAGCAGCAAGCCTCCAGCCACTGCACCCTGCAAGGTGTTCCAGCAAGACACATACTAGCTGCAGACAGTCTGATAGCTAGTCCATAGTGCATGTCCCTGGAGGAGATACATGTACCCAGAATTGGGATGTCAGCATACACACCAAGCAGATAAGTCAGTAATTGGGCCCCAAAAGAGAAAGAGAACATCACATGAGAAAAACACTATATAGCACTATGGGGGAACCTAGCCATGCCATGGTCACTGCTCAGTCAGGGTGAGAGTGACCTCCCAGCAGGACATGCTGTGGCCACCCTGTCCGTGCAGGTGGTGGCCAGGCACTACAATGTCCGAGCCATTGCCCTATGCCCTGTGCAGATGCAGCCAGGCCAGCCCACCCTATCCAGGCTATTCCCACAGTACCTTGCTCCTCATTATACACATTGGCAGGCCAATACTGGCAACAGTGCTAGCAGTGTGGGCTGTGGAGGGTGTTGGCAGCCACCACACACTGGATAGACAGACACACACTCCCCACACCTATGCCAGCATTGTGCAACTATAGAGGTGTTTGGCAGCCCTGGCCACCACACCAGTCCTGGGCTCAATGTAGGCATTGCTATGGTACGCAATACTGTTGGGGTCACTCTGTCAGACACCATACCTGAGGCACACTCCACAGACATCAGAAAGGTTCTTATGAGGCAGCTCAATCAGCCAATTCTGCTTAACGTAGGAATTGCTATCTGCCAGTTATCATAGCAACCTTTTGATAGCTGTGTACAGTTTTCCCATGTTTAGGGTGGCATTGCTAAGTTATGCAAGTGCTAGTATTGGGAGATGCACAAGGGCCCAACATCCTGCCTCTCCAGGAGGCTTCGGATAATGGAGCCTGTGGGTGTGGTTGTGTCTGCCCCTGTTGGCCGCTGCTCTAGGGCAGAGGTTCCCAACTCCAGTCCTGGAGGGCCAAACACTGTTCGGGTTTTCATGTTGTCCCTAATGAATATGCATGAGATACATCTGCATACCATGGGGGCAGTGCATAGAAATGCAGCACAGCCATATTTAGTAGAGGCAGCATGGAACCTGAATGGTGTTTGGCCCTCCAGGACTGCATTTGGGAGACTCTACTCTAGGTAATGCGCATGTTTATGGTGTCTGTGCTCTGTAGGGTAAAATGAAGGTGTTTTGGGCATGTCTACGTCATCTGCAATAAAGGTTCTGTCTGTATTAGCACGCTTTAGTAGTGGGTAAAATATGGGGGCTGGGTTGGCAGGAACCACAGCTGGAACTTGAACCTATGACCGTCTGCTCCTGAACACACTGGCTGTGTGCACTGTACCACTGTGTTGCTACAGAGACAGTGCATTCCCTGGGGATACCATGACTGTTTGTCAGACAGGGCCTGTCTGTTGCAGTGCATGGCACCCACCTACACAGGGCTAGGCCACGGTCTGCTCTGGGCAGCTGCCACTGCCCCCTTCACCACCAGTATCCCTCTGCCACCCTGCTGACATGCCCTTCTGCTGGTGGTGCTGGTGGAGCACAGTCTCAGGCCATTCAGTGTGTGGGTAGGCGGCTGCCTATGGTGAGGGTTCTGGGGCAGGGGTGCCTGCATAGCTGTCCACGCTTCCCCCCAGCAACCGCCTGCCAATGTTCTTGCCCTTGGGGGTACCTGCTGGGTACTATCCCCTGTGACACTGTGGGAAGCACACTCATGCCCATGTTGGGCCCTCATAAGGTGCTGTCTGGCTGCACTACTGTTTCAGCATTCCTGTGGGCCACCTAGGCATCATCCTAGTCCGCACTGTGGCCCAGCTGCACCACAGCATGTGCCGCCCTCTGTGTCCCCTTGTCAAGCATCTGTCCAGTTGCCCATTCCGACATGCCCGCCCTGCTGTTGTGGAACATGTGCATGCCATAGGAAACCTGCCCAATGGAGAGGGAAAACCCTGCTCAGCGCAATTTCTCTGTGGGCTCATTCACCTTGTATGGGGACGGAGCATAGATCCTTCCAAAATTCATATCGTTTTTTTGGAGCTTTCTCGGGAGTGTTTTTTTATGTTTCCCATTAAAATCACTACTGGCCAGCGTGGTTATGTTTTTATTACATTTTCTGCTGGTCATTTTCACTGTTTATTTGCCCTTTTGTTCTGTGCACATGTATCACACTTATCACTTTTTTTAGGTTTCCCTGGTTTTGCTGTACATTGCTGACGGAAATGGTTTCTTTTCCCTTTAAATCAGCTCTAATGCCATGGTTTCACTGGCGTTAGTTTTCAGCCTCGAATTTCACAGTGTGCAGGGAGCCTCTCCCCTCCCACTCTGCCCATTGACCCTCTCTCTCCGCCCCTGGGGAGCCTTACTCCGCCCTCCGGGAGCCTTTCTCCACCCTCAGCGCTCATTTGCGCCGCTGCGCACGTTATCACGCGCTAAGGTACCTCTGCGCCCAATAAAGCACCGTTATTGTGCGATAAGGTACCTTAACGCGCGATAACGTGGTAGAGCGCACATTAAGACGGTTTAGTAAACATACCCCCATCTCTGCTCTGCAGCCCTTGGAACATCATCCCATGGTCCAGGAAACCAAAATGCTCTCAATGATACCATCAAAGCAGCCATGCATTCATCTCAAGGATTTGAGCTTCTCTGCATACCTATCTGCTTCACCCTCTTTCCCAGACCCATGAGATCACTTTTGATACATTCAGAGGGAAACCTAGCAGTATCATTTGTGCTGACATGGATGAGCAACATCTGATAATGATCAGTAGGCTTGATGAGTCTCAGTAAACTCTTTGTAACATCGTGGATTTTGGCACCTGGCAGATAGCACACCTCTCTGGTTGGCAGATGGATGCTTCAGAACCCCTCAGAAGAGTCACCAATCACCACTACCCTTCACTTCCTTGTGGTCACTGATTCTGCAGCTTTGTGGTGCTCGAGCTCTGGTTCTTCAAGTTCTGTATTTTTTGAAGGTGTGAATGAACAGGCAGACAAAGGTGAGCCGGTTGATATAGTGTATCTGGATTTTCAGAAAGCCTTTGACAAGGTCCCTCATGAGAAACTCTTGGTGAAATGGGATAGAAGGCAGTGTACTATTGTGGATCAGGAACTGGTTAAAAGATAGAAAGCAGAGAGTAGGGCTAAATGGACAGTTTTCTCAATGGAGAATGGTGACTAGTAGAATACCCCAGGGATTTGTGCTGGGCCCGCTGCTTTTTAACATATTCATAAATGACCTGGAAATAGGATAAGGAGTGAGATGATCAAATTTGCAGATGGCACAAAATTATTCAAAGTCGTTAAAATGCAAGAGGATTGTGAAAAATTGCAAGAGGACCTTGATAAACCAGCAAACTGGACGTCCAAAAGGCAGATGAAGTTCAAAGTGGACAAGTGCAAAGTTATGCAGCTAGGAAAGAACAACCCAACTATGCAAAGTACCACCTTAGAAACCACCACCCAGGAAAAAGATTTAGGGGTATGTTTACTAAACCGTCTTAACGTGCGCCCGGCGATAGTGTGCAGGCTGCCATAAAAGGAGTGGGCGTGTCGGTCTTAAAGTAGCAAAACGGGATTATCGCGCGATAATGTGCGCTGTGCACATTATCGGGCGAGATGCCGCTAAGCACGTTAACGCGCGGTAATCTTAAGAAGGCACGCAGACATACAAGCACAGAAACAGTGTAGCACAATGGTTAATACACTGACTGATGGTACGGGGTCATGAGTTTGATCCCCCAGTGTGCCTAATCCATAAGGTTGGCTGAGACAGTAGCTTTTACGTGTAAGTATTGATTTTAAGAACATAAGATATGCCATACTGGGTCAGACCAAGGTCCATCAAGCCCAGTATTCTGTTTCCAACAGTGGCCAATCTAGGTCATACGTACCTAGCAGTTTCCCCAAGGGACACATTTTGGAGGCATTTTATTTGTAGTTTAATTAGTGCTGCCAGCAAACACACCCTCACTTGCCATAACCTAAGGTGCCGCATAAGGCACCCTATAAGGCACTCCATAGGGCACATTATAAAGTGCACTGTCTGCCAAGGCACCCTATAATGTCCCTTATAGAGCACCCTATAAGGCGCTTTAGAGGACACCTGATAAGGCACCTTATAGGGCGCCCTATGGTTACAGTGCACTGAGGGTGTTTTTGCTGGCAGCACTAATGTACATTAAAAATAGACAATGCCTCAGACAGCCTTATCAATTAACCCCACCATGGGTTTGAACCCATGATCTCTGGCCCCACAGGCAGTGAAGTAACCAGTGGGCTACAGCTGCCAACAAACCCCTGACTGGCTGCAGAAGGACTGCATGTCACCACACAAACTGTCTGCTGTGGTTACCAGGATAGGGTTAACCCACCCGTACCCATGATGCACTGCACATGCAAATCAGCAGTCTACAGATGGGCACAAGAAGGGGTATGCACCCCCACAGCACCTCGGCCTGGTAGGGGGAACCGACCGTGTGTGGTACTGGCACAGAATAGCTACAGACCATCACATTGTGCGGGTACTGTACTCACCCTGAGGGTGAGGTGGGGCGCACAGCACCAGGTCCACAGCACCCTTCATGACTGAAATATGCCATGTTGCAGGTCTCCTTCAGTGCTACTGTGTATAGGTAGTTCCTGCAGGCATAGCTAGAATACATCTGTGTCCTTCTGTATTTCTCAGTCATGTTTAGTCCTTATAGGTTATAAGGCACCTAGAATAGTGCATATCCTGTGTTGGTGCCATGGTTACATGGTGTAGGTGAAGGGGGGACGGTGTTTGGGCCCATAGGCAGAATATGTACCACCACACAACCCACCCTCTGGGGCTCAGGGTGGGAAACAGGATCACCCACCAACAGATCCACATTCTACCTCCCTGCAATGGTGGCAATAGAGGGGACCATCAACCCCAGTCCTGTTGGGGAACAGACACCCTACAGAGCAGGCAATGCAGAGCTGTAAACATCCATAAAACAGTAGCAGACAGACAGTAGGCCTGGAAATGCACAGCTGCCCCCACCTCTATCTGACATTCTCCAGCAGCAAGCCTCCAGCCACTGCACCCTGCAAGGTGTTCTAGCAAGACACATACTAGCTGCAGACAATCTGCTAGCTAGTCCATAGTGCATGTTCCTGGAGAAGATACATGTACCCAGAACTGGGATGTCAGCATACACAACAAGCAGATAAGTCAATGATTGGGCCCCAAAAGACAACCCATAAATATCACATGAGAAAAATAGTGCACAGCACTATGGGGGAACCTAGCCATGCCGTGGTCACTGCTCCATCAGGGTGAGAGTGATCTCCCAGCAGGACATGCTGTGGCCACCCTGTCCATGCAGGTGGCGGCCGGCCACTACAATGTCTGAGCCATTGCCCTATGCTATGTACAGATGAATCCAGGCCAGGCCACCCTATCCTGGGTATTCCCACAGTACCTTGCTCCTCATTATGCACATTGGCAGGCCAATACTGGAACAGTGCTAGCAGTGTGGGCTGTGGAGGTTGTTTGCAACCACCACACACTGGATAGACAGACACACACTCCCACACCTATGCCAGCATTCTGCAACTATAGAGTTGTTTGGCAGCCCTGGCCACCGCACCAGTCCTGGGCACAGTGCAGGCATGGCTATGGTACGCAGTACTGTTGTGGTCACACCCCAGGGTGGTAAACACTGTCAGACACAAGACCTGTAGCACACTCCACAGACATCAGAAAGGTTGCTATGATGCAGCTCACTCAGAAAATTGTACGTAACTTCGGAAGTGCTATCTGCCAGTAATCATAGCAACCTTTTGATATATGTGCACCGTATTCCCAGGTTTAGGGTGGCATTGCTAAGGTATGCAAGTGCTCGTATTGGGAGCTGCAAGCAGGGCCCAACATCTGACTCTCCAGGAGGCATTGGATAATGGAGCCTGTGGGTGCGGGTGTATCTGCCCCTGTTGGCCGCTGCTTTAGGGTAGAGGTTCCCGACTCCAGTCCTGGTGGGCCAGACACTGTTCGGGTTTTCATACTGTCCGTCATGAATATGCATGAGATACATCTACATACCATGGGGGCGGCGCATAGAAATGCAGCGCAGGCATCTTTATTAGAGACAGCATGGAACCTGAATGGTGTTTGGCCCTCCAGGACTGCATTTGGGAGACTCTGCTCTAGTTAATGTGCATGTTTATGGTGTCTGTGCTCTGTAGGGTAAAATGTAGGTGTTTAGGGCATGTTTACGTCATCTGCAATAAAGGTTCTGTCTGTATTAGCACGTTTTAGTGGGTAAAATGTGGGGACTGGGTTGGCAGGAACCACAGCTGGGACTTGAACCTGTAACCTTCTGCTGCTGAGCACACTGGCTGTGTGCACTGCACTACTGTGTTGCCACAGAGACAGTGCATTCCCTGGAGATACCATGACTGTTTGTCAGACAGAGCCTGTCTGTTGCAGTGCACGGCACCCACCTAAACAGGGCTAGGCCACGGTCTGCTCTGGGCAGCTGCCACTGCCCCCTCCACCACCAGTATCCCTCTGCCACCATGCTGAAATGCCCTTCTTCTGGTGGTGCTGGTGGAGCGCAGTCTCAGGCCATCCAGTGTGCAGGTAGGCGGCTGCCTATGGTGTGGGTTCTGGGGTAGGGGTGCCTGCATAGCTGTCCACACTTCCCCCCAGCATCGCATGCCAATGTTCCGTGCCCTTCGTGGTACCTGCTGGGTACTATCCCCTGTGACACTGTGGGAAGCACACTCGAGCCCATGTTGGGCCCTTAGCAGTTGCTGTCTGGCTGCTCTACTGTTTCAGCATTCCTATGGGCCAGCTAGGCATCACCCTAGTCCGCACTGTGGCCCAGCTGCACCACAGCATGTGCCGCCTGCAGCCCTCTGTGTCCCCTTTTCCAGCATCTGTCTAGTTGCTCGTTCCGACATGCTCGCCCTGCTGTTGTGGAACATGTGCACGCCATAGGCAACCTGGCCAATGGAGTCAGAAACTCTGCTCAGCGCAATTCCACTGTGGGCTCATTCACCTTGTATGGAGACGGAGCACAGTCCCTTCCAAAATTCATATCTTTTTTTGGAGCTTTCTTGGGAGTGTTTTTTGATGTTTCCCATTGATATCACTATTGATCAGCTTGGTTATTTTATTTTTACATTTTCTTCAGTACATTTTCAAAGTTTATTTGCCCTTTTGTTCCGTGCACAACATGTAACACACTTATCACTTTTTGTAGGTTTCCCTGGTTTTGCTGTACATTGCTGACGGAAATCGTTTCTTTTCCCTTTAAATCAGCTCTAACGCCAGGGTTTCACTGGCGTTAGTATTGAGCCTCGAATTTCACAGCGTTAGTGTGCGGGAAGCCTCTCCCCTCCCACTCTCCACCCATTGACCCCTTCTTTCCGCCCCTGGGGAGCCTTTCTCCACCTTCAGCGCTCGTTATCGCGCGCTAAGGTACCTTATTGCCCATTAAGGCACCTTCATCGGGCTATAAGGTACCTTATTGCGTGATAACATTGCAGAGCGCACGTTAAGACAGTTTAGTAAACATACCCCTTAGGCTCACTGTGGATAATGTATTTATTTATTTAACTAGGCTTGTATACTGCTTTTCTACCAATCAAAGTGGTGTATATTCAGGTACTGCATTTATATTTTTCCCTTGTCCACAAAGGGCACACAATCTATGTTTTTTGCCCCTGAAGCAACAGAAGGTTAAGTGGTTTGCCCAAGGCCACAAGGAGCACCTGTGGGACTGGAAACCCAAGTCCTTCCAGCCCAAGGTTGCTGTCTCCTAGTGAGAGTCAAACCCCTGGCTCTCTGGCCTGAGGTAACTTGCCCCAACCACTAGGCCACTCCTCCCTTCTCCCCAGTATGCAGCAGCAGCAGCCAAGAAAGCAAATAGAATCCTAGGACTCATAGGGAAAGGAATGGAGAATAAAATCAAGGATATTACAACACTTCTGTATTGTTCCATGGTGCAACTGCACCTTGAATATTGTATGAAATTCTGGTTGCCATATCTTAAAAAGGATATAGCGGAATTAGAAAAGGTACACAGGAAAGTGACAAAAATGGTAAAGGGGATGGAAGGATACCTCTATGAGGAGAAGCTTAAAAGGTTAGAGCTCTTCAGCTTCGAAAAGGGATGGCTGAGGGGGGATATGATAGAGGTCTATAAATTAATGAATGGAGTGGAATGGTTAAATGTAGATCAGTTGTTTATGCCATCAAAAAGCAGAAAGACTAGAGGAGATGCAATGTAGATACAATGTAACCTATTTAAGACTAATAAGAAAACATATTTCTTTACTCAATTCATAATCAAACTCTGTAATTCGTTACCGGAGGATGCAGTAAAAGCTGTTGGTGTAGCTGGATTTAAAAAAGGTTTGGAGAAGTTTCTGGAAAAAAGGACCATAAACCATTATTAAAGAGGACCCGGGAAATCCACTGCTTACTCCGGGATGAGCATTGTGGATCCTGTTTGCTTTTCTGGGACCTGGATTGACCACTGTTGGAAATAGGATGCTGTCTTGATGGACCTTGGTCTGACCCAGTATGGCATTTCTTTCTTATGACTCCTGTCCACCCAGCAGTGCCTGGGTTTTCTTGACAATATATGACCAGAAGTAAGTTGCCAGGTCTATTCTTCCAAGGGAATAGAGGGTAAAATTACTTCTCCAAGTTCACAAGGAGTGCCAGTGGGAAATGTACGCTGATCTCCTGGGCCCTAGGCTGTTGCTCTAACCAGTAGGCTATTCTTATTTATTTATTTAGCTGTATTTATATCCCACTTTTCACCGGGTCAAAGCGGTCAATTGGGGGATACATTTAACACGAGGGGATAAGAGACACATACGCTAATACTTACAGGGAACATGGGCAATGGAGGGTTAAGTGGCTTGCCCAAGACCACAAGGAGTGCCTATAGGACTAGAAATCCCAGACCCTCCGGCCTGAGATTGCTGTCCCCAGGTGGGACTTGAACCCCCAGCCCTCTGGCCTGAAGTACCTTGTCCTAACCACTAGACCACTCCTCCCTTCCATGCCAGCTAATAATACAGATGAACATTTAGGATGCATTCCAAAATTGCTTTCAAATAAGGGTTCCTAAGTCCTTTCATGTGATCTTTCAAGCAGTGCGATAGAAAGTAGGCTCTTGCCATCAAATTCTCCTAGGCAAACCTATCTATGAAGGCAAATGGATACTCCTTCATTTAGTCCTCTAATGGGTTCATGTTCTCACAAAACTCTGACACTGACCTAATCTTCTTGCTGCTTCTTTGCCTCATGCCCAGAGGATTTTGGGTCTTCATGAGTCTGTTTGTGCTGCTTTATCCTTCTCCTGGTGCGTGGGGTCTTCCTATCAATGCCAGAGCTACTTTATCCATCTTCCAGTGCTTTGGGGTCTTCCTGCTAATGTTGGCGCTATATTACCTCTTCCTGGTGCCTTCTGATCTTAATTCTACTCTTTGTGCTGCTTTGCCCCTCTGACGGTGGTTCTGCCCTTTGCCCCTCTTTATTCCATGAGTCTTTGGGGTATGTTTACTAAACTGCGGTAATGTCACTCGCGTTAGGTTCCACGGTAAAGGTACAGATGCCCATATAAAGGCGTGGGCAGTGCATCGTTGCAGCAAACCGTATCAGCTAACACATGTTACAAGGCGCCTTAGACTAACGCGTGTTACAAGGCACCTTACAAGGCACATTACAAGGCACCTTGTAAGGCACCTTACAAGGCACCTTCTTAGGTGCCTTATCAGGGGCCTTGTAAGGTGCCTCATAAGGTGCCTTGTAAACATAAACATAGAAACTGCTGGACAAGGCACCATAGAAGGCACCCTGGGCTATGGAACCATAGGTTAAGGTGGCCTAACAAGGTTATGGTGCCCTAGGTTAGTGTGCCCTAAGGGCTGCAAGGTGCCTCAGGATGACATGCATGACCTGTGAGGAACAGAGACAGATATAGCACTAACACTAGATAGAGCACTGAGGAAAGGCAATGAACAGGTGAGTGAAGGAGGGAGAGCTGGGAGCCACTGGACCTGCGATATCTGCGGGCATCCCATGTGGCTGCCAGTACTGATCACAAACATGGTGGGGGCAACTGTACCACAGCACAGGGTGTTGGCAATGTAAAATACTGGAAAGACAGTTGGTGGCAGACAATGGGAATATGTGTTCCCCAGTGGAGGCGGAGGTGGCAGGATAGTTACAATGATGGGTGGACAGAGGAGTGGTGGTGCCATGCAGATCAGGCACAGGCGAGGCAAGCACGATGAGGCACAATGTAGGAAAGGGTAGCAGTGCAGGAGATGGGGTGGCAGCCTGCACAGGCAGACGGGACTCTACACAGCTGACAGACGCAGATAGATGGACCGAGGGAATGTTGACAATTGTGGCGAGGGTATTATGGGCTGGCAGCACAGATCTGCAAAAATATGACTGTTACAAGCATGCACACTATTTGAGTAGGATAGGCATGAGAGGAGGGAACAATGAGGAATTGAAACCATGAACACTGCCAAGAATGGCGTTGTATTAACCAGTAAGCTATACCTCCGTGGTGTATGTCACAGCAATGGCTGGGTACAGAATGACTGCAGGTCACCGCACAAACTGTCTGCTCTGAGTGCCAGGATAGGATAACCCCACCAGTACCCATGATGCAATGCACATGCTGAATAGCTGTCTACAGCTGATCACCAAATGGGGTCTGCACCTCTCCGGTACCTCAGCTTGGAAAGACGAACTGAGAGTTCGTGATACTGGCACAGAGCAGCTACAGACCATGCCATTGTGCAGGTTCTGTGTTCATCCCAAGGGATAGGATGGGTGCCCAGCACTAGGTTCACTGTACATCCCCATCACTAGTAGTGTGTGACAGGTGTTCTTTGCAGTGCAGCTGAAGGTAATTCAGTGTCCCTCTCTATCCTGCAGTCACATGTGGCCCTCTGGGACCAGACACCCCCCAGATTAGTGTGTACCCTGTGTTAGGATATGGCAACTGTTAACAGGGCAGAGGGGTTTTTGTAGCAGTGTCCTTATAGGTCAAAGTGGTATACACTACATACCCCAAAGGGTCCACATCACCCCTTTTGTAGGTAAGGGACAAGTGCCCCAGCCCTGGTGAAGCAACCTCCATCCTGCTGGTATAAGATAGCCCTCCAAGGTTGGGGAGCTACAGCCATACCTATGACTGGGGCAGTGGCAGACCAGCAGCAATGCTGGGGTTAGATCTGGAAAACCCCAACCACCAGCAAAGACAGACTGCACCTCATAGGTGTTTGAACCATTTACAGCCTAACTGCAAACAGTCCACTAGCCAGTTTGCAGTGCATGTTCACATAAAAAAACTATGTGCACCAAGCAGGCATCTCAGTAACAGAGGCCCCAGAACAGAGAACACAAATACATCACTGGTGGCAAATAATGTAGAATGCTATGTGGGAACCTAGACATGCCATGGTCACTGCTCGGTCAGAGTGAGTGCCCTCCAAGCATGCCATGTTGTGGCCACCCTGTCCATGCAGGTGGCGGTGGGAAACTACAGTGTCCCAGCCATTGCGACACACCCTGTGAAGATGCACCTGGCCAATCTGCCCTGTCTTGGCCATACCCACAATACCTTGCTCCTCATTATGCACCTATTCAGGCTAACGCTGGTAACAGTGGGACATTTTGGGCCCAGTGAGGGGTGGGCAGCCACAGAACAATGGATAGACACACACACACACTCCTATTGCAGCACTGTGCAAAGATAGGGGAGGTTGGCAACCCTGCCTGCCACACTAGTCCTGATATTGCTAAACTGTGCAGGAGGTAGTAGTAGTGCTCTGGTGATAACTGCAGCTCAATGCTGGGGTCAACAGCCTGACTGTCCATGCATCTTTGGATTGTGGAGCCTGTGTGAGTGGATGTTTGTACCCCTGTTCGCCACTGCTTTGGGCTTTGCCCATGTTGCTGTTTTATCTGCATTGTAGGGTAATATATAGGGACATGCTCTGCAGGAACCACAACTGGGACTTGAACCTGTGACCCTCTGCTTCTGGACACACTGGCTGGGTATACTGCACCACACTGTTGCCACAGGTGCATGGTAGTCCCTGGAGCTACCTGTACTTTTCCTCAGCCAGACCTTTTATGTTGCACTGCACACCACGTACTGGTACAGGGCATGGCCTAGGTCCACTGCAGGCAGGTACCACTGCCCCCTCCAGAACAGGTACACCCCCCCTGCCATGCTGACATGACCATATGCTGCTGGTGCTGGTAGTGCACAGGCCCAGGCCATCCACTGTGTGGGTAGGTGGTCACCTAGGGAGCGGGGTGTGGGGCAGGGGGCATACATGAGCATCCTCACATCCCCCCCATCACTGCCTACTAATAGTATGTCCCTTCTGCTTGGAGGAGGGTTGGCTGGGGGGATGTCAGGTCAGTGCCCTGGCAACTGTTAGCTTGGGTGGACCAGGTAGATGTAGGTGGATTGTGTTTGGTCTTTATCTGCTGCTGTCTTGCTGATTTCCAGTTTCTATGTTCCTATGTGCCACCTAGCACCCACCTAGTCCACCTTGTGCCCCAGCTGCCCCCGCTACATATCCTGCCTGCAGTCCCCTATGCCCCATTTGCACCATCGCCATAGTAGCTTTTCATAGTTGGGCACAATGCTGTTGCTACAAATGGAGCACTACTATCACTTTTCTTAGGCTCCCTGCCTATGCTGTACATTGCTGACACTGAAATGGTTTCTCTCTCCTGCAAATGTGCATCTAACGGCAGGTTTTCATTCGCGGTAGGATTCAGACCTTCAGTTCAGTGCGTTAGTGTGCAGGGAGCATCTCACCGCCCACTCCCCGCCCATTGACCCCTTCTCTCCGCCCTCTCTCCACTCTCTGCGGTGTTTACTGCGGCTGGGAACGCTAACACTCGTTAGGTAATGTTAACACGCTTTAACGTTACATACCGCGTGTTAACATTACCTAACGAGCGTTAACGTTACCTAACGCTCAGTCCGTAATGTTATCGCAGTTTAGCAAACATACCCCTTTGTGTCACTCTGGATGTCTTGGAGTGTTGTTGCCCCTGTGGCGGATGCCTCTTAGCAGGTTTTAAGCAAGTTTTATTAAAAATGAATGAAGAAACCCACTGTTGAAGTGTGAAATTTCTTGCCTCATTGACTTTAATGGACCCAAATGATCCCAATGATCCCCTATCCGGTTAGCATTGGGGCGTGTTGGGGGAGTGGAGGCAGGGAGTACCTAGTTTTAGCCGTGGATGCTAACCAAGCAGTGGCAGCTGGCGCGTCATTGAATATCCGGGGTTAGGGGTGAGCAGGCAGGGCTATGAGCTGTAGCGGCGCATCACCTGCCTAATAGAATATCGGGCCCTAAATTGTTATTTTAGATTTTGCTGCAGTTATGTCCCCGCTAGCACGCTAGCTTTCTGCGCATATGTCTGGCACCGCTGCTAGCACGTGAATATTCTGCGAATGCATCTGGTGCCCTCTGCATATTTAGTGCATATCTCATTTGCATATGTTTTACTTGTGGCACACTGGCCTACAACCTTTACATACTCTCACGCTAGTAAACTGTGCTCATGGATTTTAGCGCATGGCTCTAACATCAGCCCCTTCAAACCTATCAGAACTGGTGCATTTCTTCAGTCACTAAAGACTCCTTTTAAAACATGCAATAGCCTCTCATAAATGTTTGGTCCCTTCATGTTTTATTGCTTAGATATGATTATTGTTATTAGTATTTAGCTCATGCCTTTATTTATTTATTTAGAAGGATTTAGTATACCGCCTTATCGTTAAATCAAGGCGGTGTGGCACATCAATCAAAATCAATAATGTGTGGTTTGTAGCATGCAGTGTGAGAACTGAGAAGTGTAGTGTGTGGGGCAGTGCGTTAGATTATATCGGTGAACTATTTACATAATGAGCTATATACATATATACAAAATGGGGCTGTTTGAGAGGCGTGCTAGGATTGAGATTCTGTAATGTCTTGGAGGTAGGATCGTGATCCTGTAATGTCTTGAGGTAGAAAATTTATGTGAGGTCCTTGAAATGTACTGTAAATAGATCAGTCTTAAGAAGTTTTCTGAAGTCCTTGAGGTTCTTGGTTGATCTTATGTGGTCTGGGAGAGAGTTCATATAGCAGGTGCTGCCAGGGAGAGTGCCCTCCTTGATGTGGCTAGCCTTGTTTTAGCAAATTCTTTTGGTGTTCTGATGGTCTCTGAGGTTCCTTTTCTTCTTGGTCTCCTGTTGTCATCGGTTTTTATGAGAGGGCGTAGGCTGTCTGCTGATAGGTTGTGTATTATTTTAAATATGTGTAGAAGTACTTTGAATTGGATTCTGGAGCTGATTGGGAGCCAGTGTAGGTGGTACAGTATGGGGGTGATGTGATCGTGAATTGTGTGATCTGTCATGAGTCGTGCGGCTGTGTTTTGTGCTAGCTGTAGTGGTTTTATTGTCTTTTTAGGTAGTCCTTGGTAGATCTGATTACAATAGTCTAGGGTTGGAGTGATGATGGCTTGACAGACTGTTCGGAAGTGTTCATGGGCGAGGATGGGTTTGAGCCCTCTGACTATCCTCATTTTGATGTAAGCGCTCTTTGTTATTTTTGCAATGTGGGACTGGAGGTTGAGGTCCTTCTCGAGCGTTACTCCCAGGTATTTTATTTCTTGTTTTACCGGTATGATGGTGTTGTTTAGGTTGATGGTGGCCAATGGTGAGAATGTCCGGTTTCTTGTGATGAATAGAGCTTCGGTTTTGTTGTAATTTATTGATAGGTTGTTTTCTTGCAGCCAGGTTGCTATTTGTTGGAAGCAGTTGGCTATGTTGGAGTAGTCTGGGTTGTCCAGTTTGATTGGTGTGTATATCATTATGTCATCTGCGTATATGGTGTATTGAATCTTGTGGTCCTTGATGATGGTGCATATGGGTTGTACGTAGATGTTAAATAGCAGGGCGGAGAGAGCTGAGCCTTGTGGGACTCCTTGAGTGGCTCTGAACGGTTGAGAGGTCTTTGTTCCACACTTGACTTGTAGTTGTCTGTTGGTGAGGTAAGATGTAAACCAGCTCAGAGTAGTACTGTGTAGGCCTGCCTCCTGTAGTCTGTTTAGTAGGGTTGTGTGGCAGACAGTGTCGAAAACTGAGGAGATATCTAAGAATATCATGATGACGCCCATTCTGGTGTTGTCGATTGTCCTCAAAAGGCTGTCAAATAGCTGGATCAGTATGGTTTCAACCCCATGTCTGGGTCGAAAACTGTGTTGATTGGGGTCCAGTGGATTGTAAATGTCGGTGTGTTGTTGGAGTTGGTGTTGGACTGTTTTCTCGATGATCTTGGACAGGAATGGTAAGCTTGATATGTGTCTGTAGGCGGCTGGGTCAGTTTTAGCCAGGGTGGTTTTCTTGGGGATTGGACGTATTGTGGCTAGCTTTAGGGAGTTTGGCATTGTTCCCTTGGAGAGGGAGTTATCTACTATTTTCTGTATGACTGGTGTTAGTTCCTTTTTCGTTGCTTTGATCCAGGCTACTGGGCAGGGATCTGTAGGGGCGGTGCTGGTGTTGAGGTCAGTGATGATCTTGGAGAGTAGTTCATTCGATGGGATGTCGAATGTGCCCCAGCTCCGTTCAGGTTCGGATGTCTTGTATTTCACTGACGCGCTGTTGTTTTTGGGTGTTGCAGTGAATTTGTTCTTGAGGTGGTCAGCGAAGATCTGTGGGTCTATTTGTTGTTCGTTTCTGTTGGAGGGTTCATTGGTGAGGTTCTTTACAATTTCATAGAGTTCACGGGGTTTGTTAGTGGACTTCATGATAAGGTTAGTATGGTATTCTTTCTTCTGCTGGTTGATGAGGTTGTTATATTCCTTTTGTTTTGTTTGGTATTGTTCCTGTAGGGATGTTGATTTGTTGCGTCTCCATCGGCGTTCAAGTCGTCTTAGTGCTCTCTTTGCTATTTGTATATCCTTGGAGTACCATGGAGTGGAGCAGGGTTTTGTGCTGTGTGATTATTGTGTTCTGCAGATGGGTGGTCTGGCGGCAGATGAAATGATGTCGTTCCATTTGGAGATTTGCTCATCTATGTCCATTGTTTCGGCATTGAGGAGTAGTTGCGTGTCTTGTGTGAACTGTTCCTTGTTGAAGCTTTTGAATCTCCTGGTTGGGGGTGGGTCGTTGTTTTGCCTTTTTGAGTCTGTTACTTGTAGTTTAATCTTTATTAGGTGGTGGTCTGACCAGGGTACTGGTGTGATGGAGGGAGGAGTGGTCTAGTGGTTAGGACAAGGTACTTCAGGCCAGAGGGCCAGGGGTTCAAGTCCCACCTGGGGACAGCAATCTCAGGCCAGAGGGACTGGGATTTCTAGTCCTGTAGGCACTCCTTGTGGTCTTGGGCAAGCCACTTAACCCTCCATTGCCCATGTTCCCTGTAAGTATTAGTGTATGTGTCTCATATCCCCTCATGTTAAATGTATCCCCCAATTGACCGCTTTGACCTGGTGAAAAGCAGGATATAAATACAGCTAAATAAATAAATAAATGTATGGCCCTGAGATGAGGCTTCCTTCCTTTAAGTTGTTTGGAGCAAAGATTAGGTTGGGTGTGTGTCCAAGGTTGTGGGTGGGGGTGTTGATGAGTTGGGTGAATTGGAGGGAGTCCAGAGCTGATAGGAAGGCTTCCTCCTCTTTTCTGCTAGTAGATCTGAGATTGAAGTCTCCAAGTATTATGAGTTGTTTGTGTAGGTTGTTGACTGCGCATATAGCCTCTAGGATTGCTGAAAGTTCATCTGTTCCAGCAGTAGTACAAGGGAAGTTACATTCAGGTACAGTAGGCATTTCCCTGTCAGGCTTACAATCTAACTTTGTATCTGAGGCAGTGAAGAGACTTGCCCAAGGCCATAAAGAGCGTCAGTGGGATTTGACCACAGGCTTTTCTGATGCCAGGCTGCTGCCCTAACCACCAGGCTACTCCTCCACTTTAGCTCATAGAGCTGCAAATTATTTGCTTCTCTGAAAGTCTTGTGGATAAAACTTACACATGGAGGGTAATTTTATAAAGGTCACCTAGACTGATGTGCATTTTCACGTGTGGAGTTCAAGCCTATTTTGTAAAATAAGACACAAGTGTAAGTGGGCAAAAACAGACATTAAACTAAGCGCAAGTACTTACAACCGCCATATGGCAGAAGTAAATGCCCGCAACTGGATTTTTCAAAAATATATGTGCGTTATAGTATTTAAATAACTTTAGTGTGTAAATTTGTGCTCTGTCCCTGCTCTTCCTAAATTCTGCCCCTGTACATGCCCACAGTGAAAGTCCTATGCATGTACTTACAGAATAGTAGCCGACTACATTACATGCAGAAAGTAGCTGTTTATGTGTGGGTACCACTAAAACACCATGCTTTCCAAGTTCTTTTTAGTTTCTCTTTGTGGATTTTCTGCTCAGTTGTTTCTAAATTATTGCTGGCATACATGCTGTAAATGACTTTTTAAACTATTTTAAAATCCTCAGAATATTTACCTGCTCCTGTTTGAAATGGTTGTCCTATATACTATGATGACTGGGTCTTGCAAAGGTACCAGTATACCATTTCCAGGTCACAGGGCTGAAAAGACCCTCTGCATATGCAACGCATTCTGAATAATATCAAACTGTAAATAATACAATCCAGACTAGCAAGCAGATGACTGATGATTGAGCTGCCAAGGTACAATAGCTCTACATTGCCAAGGTAAGCTGTCAGCTGTAACTAACTACTGCAATGCAGGAAAGATCAATGCACTTTGGTTCAGTTCTATGTGTGTGTAGCAAGGGAAATCATGGTGTGTTGCCCAGAAGCTTAAAGGTATTCTTCAGAACGCATCTTCTAGCAAACCAAGCTGTAGGCGTCACGTTAGCTTATTAAACCTCTGCATGGAAAGAAATGTGATCCCTTAAATGCAATCATGCCCCTCTTCCTCCTTCTTCTTGTTGCTAAGCTACAGGACAGTTTACTATTTTACAGGTCTCCACAGTATGTTCTTAATAATGGATGATAATTACCATATTGCAATTATAGATGCACATCTAAATTAAGAAAAGTCTTTACTAGCTTTATTGTTAAAATGTATTTTGTATAATCGATCTTCTCTATGGTTTTAAAATCTAATTTTCCTAGGCCAGGCTGGTGGCTCTGTGGGAGTATTGCATGTTAAATTCAGTTCTTCAGTCAAGTCTAATATTTCCTGTGCCATTTGAGAGCCCAGAAATGGTACAGAGCAGTGGTTCTCAGCCCATTCCTTGGGGCACACCCAGCTAAGCAGGGTTTCAGGATAATCACAATGAATATGCACAAGATAGATTTGCATACAGTGGAAGTACTGCATGAACATTGTCTCATGCAAATTCATTGTGGCTATCCCAAAAACCTAACTGGCAGGATGTGACCCAACAAATGGGTTGAGAACTTCTGCATAGAGGCCTCATTCACAGCAACTGGTTCGGAGAAGTCCTGGCCATTATTCAACAGTGACACCTAGTGGCTAGACAAAGAGTCCACATTAATAGGTTTCTAAAGGGAGCCATAGCGGTATGTTTACTAAACTGCGTTAACGTTACATAACGCGTGTTACGTAATGTTAACGATCGTTGACGTTCCGCGGTGCGGTAAACACCACAGAAGGTGGAGAGAGGGCGGAGAGAAGGGGTCAATGGGCAGAGTGTGGGCGGGAAGAGGCTCCATTCACACTAACGCGCTGATCTGAAGAGCTGAATCCTAACGCGATTGAAAACCTGCCGTTAGATGCACATATGCAGGAGAGAGAAACCATTTACGTGTCAGCAATGTACAGCCCAGGCAGGGAGCCCAAAAACTGTGATAGTAGTGCTCCATGTACAGCAATACTATAGTGCCAAAATATGAATGGCCACTATGGCGATGGTGCAAATGGGGCATAGGGGGCCACAGGCGGGACATGTACATGGGCAGCTGGGGCACAAGGTGGACCAGGCGGGCGCCTAGGTGGCACATAGGAACATAGACACCGGAGATCAGCAAGACAGCAGTTAACCAAGGCCAAACACAATCCACCAATATCTACCTGGTCCACCCTAGTCAATAGTCGCTAGGGCACAGACCTGACATCCCCCCAGCCATCCCGCCCCCATGTGGAGGGGACATAATAGTGGTAGGCAGTGATGGGGGGATGTGAGGATGTCCATGTATGCCCCCCCACCCTGGAACTCGCTCCCTAGGCGGGCGCCTACCTACACAGCGGATGGCCTGGGACTGCACACTACCAGCACCGACAGCAAATGGCCACATCAGCTTGGCAGGGGGGCATATGCCCGTA
Organism: Ichthyophis bannanicus; assembly: GCA_033557465.1. Taxonomy (NCBI): domain Eukaryota; kingdom Metazoa; phylum Chordata; class Amphibia; order Gymnophiona; family Ichthyophiidae; genus Ichthyophis; species Ichthyophis bannanicus. The sequence continues at coordinate 928,462,161 of CM066034.1, forward strand.
CTGGAGGGGGCAGTGCCACCTCCCTGCAGTGGACCTAGGCCATGCTCTGCATCAGTACGTGGTGTGCAGTGCAACATAAAAGGTCTGGCTGAGGAAAAGTGCAGGTAGCCCCAGGGACTACCATGCATCTGTGGCAACAGTGTGGTGCAGTACACCCAGCCAGTGTGTCCAGGAGCAGAGGGTCACGGGTGCAAGTCCCAGCTGTGGTTCCTGCAGAGCATGTCCCTATATTTTACCCTACAATGCAGATACAACAGCAACATGTGAAAAGCCCAAAGCAGCGGCGAACAGGGGTGCAAACACCCACTCACAGAGGCTCCACAATCCAATGATGCATGGAGCGGCAGGCTGTTGGCCCCAGCATTGGGATGATGTTATCACCAGAGCACTACTACTACCCTCTGTACAGTTTAGCAATGTCGGCACTGTGCTCAGGACTAGTGTGGCGGGCAGGGCTGCCAAGCACCCCTATCTTTGTATAATGGTGCAAAAGGAGTGAGCGTGTTTGTATGTCTATCCATTGTTCTGTGGCTGCCCACACTTCACTGGGCCCAAAATGTCCCACTGTTACCAGCGTTAGCCTGATTAGATGCATAACGAGGGGCAAGGTATTCTGGGTATGACCCGGACAGGGCAAATTTATTTTTATTTATTTTTATTTAGCTGTATTTATATTCCGCTTTTCACCGGGTCAAAGCGGTCAATTGGGGGATACATTTAACACGAGGGGATATGACACACATACGTTAATACTTACAGGGAACATGGGCAATGGAGGGTTAAGTGGCTTGCCCAAGACCACAAGGAGTGCCTATAGGACTAGAAATCCCAGTCCCTCCGGCCTGAGATTGCTGTCCCCAGGTGGGACTTGAACCCCCGGCCCTCTGGCCTGAAGTACCTTGTCCTAACCACTAGACCCCTCCCCCCTCCAGGATGCATCTTCACAGGGTGTGGGGCAATGGCTAGGACACTGTAGTGCCTGATCACCACCTGCATGGACAGGGTGGCCACAGCATGTCATGCTGGGAGGGCACTCACTCTGAACGAGCAGTGACCATGGCAGGTCTAGATTCCCACATAGTGCTCTGCACTATTTGTCTCTAGTAATATATTTGTGTCCCCCTGTGCTGGGGTCTTAATCACTGAGATGCCTGCTTGCTGCACATAGTTCCTGGGGGACTGTCTGCAGTTAGACTGTGCATGGTTGGAACACCTTTAAGGTACAGTCTGACTGTGCTGTCTGCTTGTGACTGGCAGACAATGGTGGGAGGCACTTGGGGTTTCCAGACCTAACCCCAGCATTGCTGCTGGTCTGCCACTGTCCTAGTCATAGGTATGGCTCTGGCCCACCAACCCTGGAGGGCTGTCTCGTACAAACAGGATGGAGGCTGCTTCCCTGGGGCGGGGGCACTGTTCTTTACCTACAAAAGGGTGATGTGGGCCCTTTGGGGTATGTAGTGTATGTGACCTATACAGCCACTGCTACGCACACCTCATGCAATTCTAGAAACCCCTCTGCCCTGATAACAGCTGCCCATGTCAGCCAGACCCTCACACAGGGTACACACTAATCTGGCTGGTGTCTGGTCCCACAGGGCCACATGTGACTGCAGGATACAGATGGACACCACATTACCTTCAGCTGCACTGCACGGAACACCTGTCACACACTGGTAGTGATGGGGATGTACAGCAGGACCTATCTCTAGCACCACATGTACTGCGGACCTAGTGCTGGGCACCAATCCTATCCCTCAGGGTGAGCACAGAACCTGCACAATGGCATGGTCTGTAGCTACTCTGTGCCAGTATCACACACTGTCAGTTCGTCTTTCCCAGCTGAGGTACCGGAGAGGTGCAGACCCCATTTGGTGATCAGCTGTAGACTGCTATTCAGCATGTGCATTGCATCAAGGGTATGGTGGGGTTACCCTATCCTGGCACTCAGAGCAGACAATTTGTGTGGTGTCCTGCAGGCCTTCTGTACCCAGACATTGCTGTGACATACACCATGGAGGTATAGCCTACTGGTTAATACATTGCCATTCTTGGCAGTGTTGATTGGTTCAGTTCCTCATTGTTCCCTCTTCTCATGCCTGTCCTACTCAAATAGTGTGCATGCCTGTAGAGGTCATATTTTTGCAGATCTGCGCTTCCAGCCCATAATACCCTCGCCACAATTGCCAACATTCCCTCTGTCTGTCTATCTGCGTCTGTCAGCTGTGTAGAGTCCTGTCTGCCTGTGCAGGCTGCCAGCCCATGTCCTGCACTGCTACCCTTTCCTGCATTGTGCCTCATCGTGCTTGCCTCGCCTATTCCTGATCTGCATGGCACCACCACTCCTCTGTCCACCCATCATTGTAACTATCCTGCCACCTCCGCCTCCACTGGGGGACACGTATTCCCATCGTCTGCAACCAACTGTTTTTCCGGTACTTTACATTGCCAACACCCTGTGCTGTGGTAGAGCTGCCCCACCATATTTGTCATCAGTACTGGCAGGCACATGGGATGCCCGCAGATATGGCAGGTAGGTCCAGCGGCTCCCACTTCTCCCTCCTTCACTCACCTGTTCAATGCCTTTCCTGAGTGCTCTATCTAGTGTTAGGGCTACATCTGTCTCTGTTCCGCACAGGTCATGCATGTCATCCTGAGGCACCTTGCAGTCCCTAGGGCACACTACCCTAGGACACCATAACCTTGTTAGGCCACCTTAACCTATGGTTCCAAAGCCCAGGGTGCCTTTTGCGGTGACTTGTCGAAGGGTGCCTAATATGGCGCTTAGCCTAAGAGGCCCTATAGGGCGCCTTCTGAGGCACCTTACATGGCACCTTACAAGGCACCTTACAAAGCGCCTTATGAGGCGCCTTACAAGGTGCCTTGTAACGCTCATTATTCTAAGGCGCCTTGTAACGCACGTTAGCTGTCAGCTTGCTGTAACGATGTACCGCCCATGCCTTTATATGGGCATCTCTATCTTTACCGCGGAACCTACCGCGAATGACATTACCGCAGTTTAGTAAACATACCCCATAGTTTGTGTATCGTAGGTCAGTGCTCTCAACCCTCTCCTGGAGGCACAGCTAGCCAGTTGGGTTTTCAGGATTAACACTAGTGGCGGCCCAATGGGGTGAGAGGCCATGTGCAGAGACTCATTGTGGGGCCTCATTTGCATAAATATTTGCATAAGTTAATATGAGCTAACTTTTAGTAAACATGCCTCTTAATGAGTGTCTGGATAAAGAAAGACTACCAAATTTCTACATTACTATTACATTAGGAAGTACTATAAACGCTGCCCATTTAGAACCCATAGCAAACCTGCTGTATCATAACAGCCCTACCAGGACTCACAAAGCACCAAACCCTACCTATTGAAAGGCAGCACTGCAAATATTAAACCAATACATCTCAGAGAATATCAATATATCTCCTACTGGGGAAAGAGAACAAGTGGCACTGTCAAGTTGAAACTATATGAATAGAATACCTCAGTTCGGTTGCACATGCAGAACATAGACCTTCACCAAACATAGAACAAGGGATCACAATTTAGAAAAAGGAAGACAATAATTAAACTGGGAATCCCAAAAGCCAAACTTGGAATGTACAACAACACTGGAGAAATAAAACTATAAATAAATTTCCTCTTGTATTAAACAAAATGCAAAAGCATTAATGATGCACATTTCCCAGAGCTGACATATTCCAGTTAATAAATTCAAAATAAAAAGTATTTTTCTACCTTTTGTTGTTTGTGCATTTTATTTTTCAGTTGCAATTCCTCCAGTCACTTTCTTCTGGTTTTGTTGTGTCTTCTGCCAACTCTCCATTGTCTGCTGTCCATTTGTCCTTTCTTCACTCTTCCTAGTTTTTTTCCATTCTCTCTACATCTGCTTTAACATACTGATCTTCCCCTTTTGCTGTTTCCTCCATTTCTTTCTATATTCCTTTTTCATTCACTCAAATTTCACCCTTCCATCCTCAGTCTCCACTTATTCTTCCAATACCCAGCCACTCATAGATTTTAATTTCCCCATACAAAATATCTTTTCCCCTCTCCATCCTCACTCCACCAGCCCCGTCCCTATCCCCTTCTAGTCCTCCCCCAACATCAGCTCCCTTCTAGTTCCAGCCCCACCCAGCATCCACTCCCTTCTAGTCCCATTCTCCCAACCCCCCCCCCCCCCACATCAGCCCATTTCCAATCCTTGCCACCCCATCAGCCATTTCCAGTCCTATCCTAGCCCTCCCATCAGCCCATTTCCAGTCCAAGTCCCCCCAATAGCCCATTTTCAGTCCTATCCTAGACCCCCCCGAAGAACCGACTCACAGCTGCCATAGTGAAGAACAGCATATTCCTTCACTCCTGCAGCTGTATTCTCATGAAGCCAGTTGGTGCCAGAGGTTAAAGGGCATTGCCTGTTTCCCGGCACTCAGTGCACTTCAGGAGAACAAAGTTGCCAGTGAAGAAACATGCCGCTCTTCACTCCGGCAGCAACGCAGAGCTGAGCTGAGGTCTCATGCCTCCTCAGCTCCCTCTGAAGCTGGCCCTGCAAACCGACCATGAGCGGAATGAAGTAGGTGCAGGGTGCCCTCAAGCACGGGACCCTGTGCAAACAACATTCTCGCACAATGGATGGGCCGGCCCTGATTATCACAATGCATATACATGAGATAAATCTGCAGGCACTAGAGACCCAGTATATACAAATTTATTTGATGAATTTTCATTGTGGCAATCTTGAAAATCTGACTGCCTAGGTGTGCTTCTAGGAGAGGGTTGAGAAGCTAGGTTGTAAGGAGGGAAAACACTGAGTGATTGCAAATGAAATCTCATGGCACCAAATTCCAGCTGAGTGAACTGAAAGTTCACAAAGAGCAGGTGGAAACTGCCATACTAAAAAAAGATAATAAATTTTTAAAAAATCACATTTTTATGTGGATTAATAAAACTGCAGCATCAAATCCTTGTTCCCGAAAAAGAGGAAACATGCTTTGTACTAATAACCTCATTGCTTGTGCCAGTGCATGAAGACCATCTCAAAGTCAAGTCCAAATTTCAGTACATCCATAACTGAAATCTTAATAAGCTGTGATATGTTTATGGTAACCCAATAAAGGTAATTGTAAGATGCTGTAGTACATTAACTTTCAAGACTACAAAGGTTTTCAGATGCCATGTGATCTTTAAAGCTCGTGTACTACAATATCTTTGGATTATTTTTATGTGGGCTCCATATAATTGTATCTATGTTGACTACCAATGTAATTATGTTGTATACATGAGAAAATTCTAAATTTACGCATTTATTATGAGCATTTATTACACTGCCTTTCGGACATGGGAGCGTATCAAGGCAGTTTACAACATAAAAGGTTGAGAAAAGGGGAGAAAGGGGTAAACGGGCATGTTTGCTAAAGTGCGCCACCTGTTAGCATAGATACTGTAATAGCGTCCAGTCTGAGCACTGCACTAGAAAATAGCAGGGGCCCTCACACTAAAAATCCCACAATACCTGCTCACACGGAGTATAGTGTGCAGTTTGGGCACTGTGCTAGAAAATAGCATGGGCCCCCATGCTAAAAGCCCCACACTACCTTGCTCATGGAGGGGTGGGATTGCTGGCATCGCCAGCACATCATGGCTAGCACAGGCATTAACAGCCCACAGAACTTCCCTTGCCACCCTTAGTGCAAGTGCACTTAGTGCCATCCCAATGGGTAGCATTAGGTGCACCCGCATGTCGGCTAGCGTTGCGTAGCATCTTGGGCCCACACTAACTGAAAGAGGATGGGTATACATGCCTCATGAGTTAGCATGGCCCCCCGCTCCCCTCGCTGGCAATGTGGCCACATATGCATTACCAGTGCAGGCTTTAGTAAACTTGCCCGGGGGAGAATGAAGGGTCCAAGAGAGAAGGGTATTGTAAATTATATGCATTTTTTGTATATTTGATTTGTTGGACTGTAGTTGCTTCTCTACTGTTTGATTTTGAGTTTTGTTTAGTTTAATGAGTTTGTAGTTTTTGAAAATTGCTATTTTATCGTACCTCGTCTTGCAGGCTGTGGTGGGAAGGTGAGCAATTATTTGCTTAAGAGATCATAACCAATCAAGGTTCCAGTTTGCTCCAGGACTAAAATGGCTACAAAAGAATCTCTACTACAGATCCAGTATAACTACAATTAATATTAATGAGGCACATTTGCAAGCAATGATGACACTTCTTTATATATGCATGTGGATAATTTGCATAATTTGAGTGTTCTGGAATCCTGGCCAGTTGACAGTGATGGAGTTAAAAAAGGTGTGGGATCAACATGGAGGATTTCTTAATGGCATTAGGATACAACCCAAGCATGGAACGCTTCAGCTCAGAACAGCAGTGAAATAACTTTGTTGTGCTTCTCAGAAGACATGGTTGGTAATATGCATGGAGCAGTAGTTATAACCTTAAATGAGAGCATGGGGGATAACCTGCATGAAGTGGCATAAGACATAAGAACTGTTATACTGGGTCAAGATCAAAGGTCCATCAAGCCCATTTCTAACAGTGGCCAATCCAGGTCACAAGTACCTGTCAGGTTCCTGAAAGGTACACAGATTCCATGTTACTTCTCCTGGGGTAAGCAGTGGATTTCCCCAGTCCACTTTAATAATGGTTTATGGACTTATTCTCCAGGAACTTGTCCAAACCTCTTTTAAATCCATCTACATTAACAGCTTTTGCTATATCCCCTGGCAAAGAATTCCAGAGTTTATGTATTGAGTAAAAAAATATTTTCTCCGATTAGTCTTAAATGGGCTACACTCTAGCTTCATTGCATGTCCCCTAGTCTTTCTACTTTTTGAAGGCATAAACAACTGATCTACATTGACCCGTTGCACTCCACTCATTATTTCATAGACCTCTATCATATCTCCCTTCAGCTGCCTCATCTCCAAGCAACGGAGCCCTAATCTCTTTAGCCTTTCCTATACCACCTTTAAGCCAAAGCGGTTTACAGAGAACAAACAACAAACATACTCGACTGAGTTGTCATTACATAGAACTTAGAAGGATACTAACTTGGAGTTAACAAACGGCGTATTTACAAATATCTGCTGGTTATGGTGGAAGTTTATCTTATATGTGCTATGTGATATCATTAGGACCAAAGGGGGTTATTCTGAGCCACGAATAGCGGTGATGGACAGCCCGACAGGACGTCCATCCCCGCTATTGGTGCCCTTGCCTGCCCCTGACTAACTTCCCCACCGGTTGTGTGGGAAGTTAGACAGGGGCGGGGAAGGGGCTGTCCGGGGGCAGAGTCTGGGCAAGCCGATCACCGACTCTGGATGTACAGGGCCGATTCTAATGTCGGCCCTGTACGTCTAGGGCTGGCGAAATGTCCAGGGAAGCTATTCCACCTCCGAGGTGCAATAACTTCCCTGGACATTTCGCCGGCCCTAGATGTACAGGGCCGACATTAGAATTGGCCCTGTCTGAGGTGGAATAACTTCCCTGGATGCTTATTTTTTGACAGCCCAGGGTGCAGATGGGGCAGGGGGGCCAGGGTTTATTCCCTGTAGCCCGACCCTAGCCTTTTGCTGGTGGACGGCATCGCGGCTTTTAAATGGAGCCGTGGTGCCATGGCGCTGTGGATCTATTTAAAAGCCCTTACTGAGTTAGCTGGGGACAGTCCTGCACGTGCAGGCCAGACAGAATCACAGTCCTGGCCTGCACATGCAAGACTGTTCGCGATTCTGATCCCTTGGGGCTAGACGTGCCCCCTGGGATCAGAATCGTGATGCTGTCTGTGTGTCCGATTCAGACCGGATGCACAGAGGGGATCTACATCTGGGACAGAATCAGGCCCAAAGTGTTCAATGCATAGATGTGTCTTTAATGTGGGTTAGTACATAGAATAATAAGGAACTGCAGAGCACCCAAGAATTAAAAAACATACAATTCTCGTTTCTAGGTGCACCAAAAAAAAAAAAAAACGGGGCCATATATAAATAGCTACATAGCTAATCCACAAATTAATTTTCTAAAAGCAATATACCAAATGCACAATATTTAAAGCAAAAAGCTGTGTATCAAAACAAATCCCTACAGACACTCATTGCTAACTGAATACCTGGCCTTGGTCACACATGTAGACCACAGATAGACACTCTCCAAATACAGGATAAATGACCACAGACTAAAAGTAGATATATGTAAACCAAAATTACTAACTGTACTAGAATGTAACTTGCCTTGAACTTCTGAGAAAGACTTGAGCTAAATCCAATTCCCAGTTCTCTAAACTGAAACCTCAAGAAGCCAGACTCTGCATGCAGTGCAACACCAGACAAATAAAAAAAGATGCATTTCCTCCTGTACTTTGTAAAATATAAAAATTGATATAAAATACTAAACCTGACTTATTCCATTCACTAAATTGAAAATAAAATTATTTTTTGCTGTCTGGTGATTTCATGTCTCTAATCATGTTGGTCCCAGTCTCCAATTCTGCTTTGCTTTGTCTTCTTAACAGTTTCCAGGATCTCCCGCCCATTTGCCATTTTTTTCTCTCTGCCTTTCTTCTTCAGATCCTCCCCTATATCATTCCTGGCAGTGATCTTTCACGTTCAGCTTTCTTCCATTTATTTTTCTGCCTCTCTATCCACTCAGATTTAACTCCTTCTTCTCACCATCCAGCTCTCAAGCTTCCTCTTTTTACTGCATCTATTTATAACTTTCCATTTCCTTTACATCCATCTTCAGCATCTCTCCTCTATCTTCCCTTCCCTCTATCCATGTCCAATATCTCCTATCTCTTTAATCCCCTCCTCAATTTGAGGCATCTCTCTCTCTCCTTCACCCATGTCAATTTCTCCCCCTCTCTTCTCACCCATCTGGCTCCTCTCGTTCTCATCTCTTTCCCCAAGTCCAGCAACTCCCCTCTCATCTCTTACTGTTCCCCATCCCAGCAATTCCCCTCTCATCTCTTTCTGCCCCCCCCCCTCCTTCCCAGCATCTCCCCATGGCCCTCTCCACCCAGCCTCTTCCCCTTACCCCATGTCCAACATCTCCCCCTTCCATGTCTAGAATCTACCCCTTCTTGTTTTCCCATTTCCATGTCTGCATTTTGAGGACTTGTGTGCATTAGTGATATTAAGGGCTAAGCTATTGATAGCTTAACTACTGACAGGGTCTCAGCTGAGGTGCCAGACGATGACAAACCAGAATGGGACAGTGTTGGTGGCAGAAGATCACATTTCTGTGACAAAGGCAACAACACTAGAATTAAACTGCGCAGAAGAAAGGCCTGGAAATCTACTTCTGTATCTTGCCATGAAAACCCAATGGATAGTCACAACAAAGCAAATTGCACTATAGTGCTGTAACATGAGCCCCCAGGTCAGAAGGCACTCAACTGGCAACTGGGGAGGAGTGAAGACTGCTCAGAGTAAAGCCAGCATTTATGATGTGGTTGGATCAAAGCCCGCAGGACATCTGACTGCTGATATAGCTGCACATGAAATGAGAGTCAGGAGCTGCAAAGATGTCTTACATATTGGGACATGGAATATACGAAGCATGAACCAAGGAAAGTTGAAGGTGGTCAAGAATGAAATGGAATATGTACAACACGATCTGTTGGGTGTCAGCGAACTGAAATGGACTGGCATCAGGCAATTTGCATCAGATGATCACATGGTCTACTGGAAATGAAAGACAAAGAAGAAATGGTGTTGCATTTATAATTAAGAAGAAACTTGCAAGAACTGTAATGATATACAATGCAATCAGTGAACACTTAATTTCTATTCATCTACGAGGAATGTCCATCAACACAACTATAATTCAAGTATATGCCCCAACAACAGCTGCAGAAGAGGATGAAGTAGTTGAGTTCTACAAACAAGTACAAGCTGAAATTGACAGAACATGCAAACAGGATATCCTGATAGTCATGGAACACAAAAGTTGGTAACAAAGAAGAAAGCAAAGTGGATGGAAAATATGGACTTGGCAAGAGAAATGAAGCTTGAGAAAGATTGATAGAATTCTGCAAGACCAAAAATCTATTCATCTCAAACACCAAGCAACATAAATGGCGACTGTACACATGGACTTCACCCAATAGATTGTACAAAAATCAAATTGACTTCATCTGTGGAAATCAGCAATGGAAAAGGTCTATAACATCAACAAAGACAAAACCTGGAGCTGACTATGGTACAGATCACCAACTACTAGTACGCAAACTCAAGCTAAAGTTGAAAAAGAGCGAGTCACTCAGGAATGTAGAAAAATATGGCCTTGAGAATATACCACCGGAATTTAAAGACTGCCTGCAAAACTGATTTGCTGCTTTAGCTACAAATGACAGAACTCCAGAAGAGTTAAGGGATGACATCAAGAAGGTTGTGTTGGAAGAAAGTGAGAAGTCTCTACAAAACATAAAAAAGCAAAAACGGCCAAAATGAATGAACAAAGAAACACTAAAAATTGCCCAGAAATGCAAAGAAGCTAAAGCCAGAGAAGAAAGAGAGGCAATCGCAGAACTCAGCAGAAATTTCCAACGTGCAGCAAGACAAGACAGGACAAGGAGAAGTACTACAAGTACATATGCAAGGAAATAGAAGCAGAAACTATTAGAAGAAGAACAAGACTCGCTTTCCTAAAGCTATGAGTTAAATAAAAAATTCCAGCCTCAAATTGGAATGTTACAAAATACTCAAGGATCCATGTTGAATGATGCTGAGAAGATCAAGAAAAGGTGGAAAGAATATACAGAGTCATTATATGATAAAGATCAGGTGGACCAACAGCTGTTTCAGCCTGTACCTTATGATCAGGAACCATTGGTGAAGAACGAAGAAGTCGAAGCAGCATTGAAAGCCTTATCAAAGAAAAAGCACGTGGTATTGATGGCGTTCCCATTGAAGTATTACAGCAATCGGCTTCAGTGTTACCATACTTACAAGGCTCTGCCAGGAAATTTGGAAGACAACATCATAGCCAACTGACTGGAAAAGATCTGTGTTTATAGCAATACTAAAGAAAGATGATCCAACTGACTGTGAAAATTATCTCACAATCGCTTTGATCCCACATGCCAGCAAGATTCTATTCAAGATTATTCAGCAGAGATTACAACTACACCTGGAATGAGAACTGCCTGAAGTGCAAGCAGGGTTCTGGAACGGGGGAGGAATGAGAGACATCACTGCATATGTAAGATGAATGCTTGAAAAGACTAAAGAATTCCAAAAGGATATCTATTTATGCTTTATCGACTATAGCAAGGTTTTTGACTGTGTAAACCAGAAACTCTGGGCCACATTAAAAAGCATGGGTATACCAGAACCAGAAGGCTGCGGGGGTCACGTACCTGCGAGCCGCATTTAACCAGGAGGGCGGCATGGTGTGTGGCCCTGGCCTTGGAAAAGAAGGGGAAGAGGGGGCTGATGCGTCTTTTAAATCTATTGGCTCCCGCGTGTGTGTGAGGGGCGCAGGAGCCAATGGATGTGGGGGTGGGAGGGCCGGTTTATAAGGGAGAGTGCCAGCGCGGCGTTCAGTCCATCGGAGCTGGCTGGGAGGACGGGCGTTCCCACCCTCCCATCCCTATGATGGGCGGTGTCGGGGAAAGGGTGGGTTGCAGCTGGATGGGGGGGGGGGGCGGGATCCCGGAGGTGTCCAGGGTCCGGAGACTTGGCAATGCGCAGGGCGGGGGTGGGGTACCCCGACCCGGAGAATCCCTCGGGGCTTTTGCTAATAATATGGCAAAGCCGGAAGAGGGGGGATGGAATTGCCGGGGGGCGGTTCCCGGTGGATGCGGGAGGGAACTCACTTTGCTACTCACATGGCTGGTGAGGGTTCGTCCCGCTACCGGAACCTGATTGATGCAGTTCTGGTTGTTTGGAGTTTGTTGAATAATGTTTATGATTAATAAAGCTGCGACCAGTTAAAATGCCAAAAAAGTGTACTGTTGTGGTTATTTTATGGGGATGGGGGGGGGGGGATGGCTGAGGAGGGCAGGAGCACCATGTCCGCCTTGCCCGGTTACACCTAATAGTTCTCTTGCACAACCTTTACATTGATCAAGAAGCAACAGTTCGAACAGAACAAGGAGAATCAGAATGTTTTAAAATCAGCAAAGATGTAAGACAATGCTGCATACTTTCCCAATACCTGTTTAATTAACAAATCACTAGAGAAGGAGGACTGAATGAAGTAGGCAGTGAAGTAATCATTAGGCTACAGCTCTATAGCTGCTAGCAAGCCCCTGGCTGGCTGCAGAGAGCCTGCACGTCACCACACAGACAGTCTGCTGTGGTCTCCAGGATAGGGTTAGCCCACCCGTACCCATGATGCACTGCACATGCAAATCAGCTGTCCACAGATGAACACAAGATGGGGAATGCACCCCCACAGCACCTCGGCCTGGTAGGAGGAAGTGACCGGGTGCACCCACACAGCACCTCGGCCTGGTAGGGGGTATGGACCGGGTGTTTTACTGGCACAGAGTAGCTACACACCGTCACATTGTGCAGGTACTGTGCTCACCCTGAGGGTGTGAAGAGGCGCCCAGGACCAGATCCACAACACCCTCCATGGATGAAAAAGGCCATGCCAGAGCTCCACAGCAGTATTAATCTGTGAGATAGGTAGTTTCTGCAGAAACACCTTGGATATCACTTTCTGTCTTAGTCAGGGGAACCCCTTATGGACACCTAGGTGGGCTATGTACCACCAGCCAAGGTTGAAAAAAACAGGGTCTCCTGTCAACAGATCCACATTCTACCTCCCTGCAATTGTGGCAGTAGAGTGGACCATCAACCCCGGTCCTGCTGGGGAACAGACACCCTACAGGGCAGTCAAAGCAGCTCTATACAACTCCATAACACAATATCAGACAGACATTAGGCCTGGATATGCTAAGCTGCACCCCACCACTATCTGATATTCTCCTGCAGCAAGCCTTCAGCCGCTGCACCCTGCAAGGCGCTCCATCACAACACAGACCAGCTGAAAACAGTCTGCTAGCTAGTCCTGGTGGAAATGCATGCACCCAGAACTGGGATGGCCGTGCACACCAGCAGATAAGTCAGTGACTGGGCCCCAAAAGGAAACCCATATATATCACATGAGAGAAATACTATCTAGCACTATGGGGGTGCCTAGACATGCTGTGGTCACTGCACAGTCAGGGTGAGAGTGATCCCCCAGCAGGACAGAAAGAGGTCACCCTGTCTGTGTAGGTGGTGGCCGGCCACGACAATGTCCCAGGCAGTGCCCTATGCCCTGTGCAGATGCATCCTGGCCAGCCCACCCTGTCTGAGCTATACCCATGGTACCTTGCTGCTCATTATGCACATTGGCAGGCCAATAATGGCAACAGTGCTGGCAGTGTGTGCTATGGAAGGTGTTTGCAGCCAACACACACTGTATAGACCAGGGGTGGGCAATCTCGGTCCTGGAGGGCCGCAGACCAGTCAGATTGGCAGGATATCCGTAATGCATATATATCGCATGCTTATTCATTAGGGATATGCCGAAAACCTGACTGGTCTGTGGCCCTCCAGGACCGAGATTGCCCATCCCTGGTATAGACAGACACACACTCCCACACGTATGCCAGCATTGTGCTACTATAGAGGAGTTTATCAGCCTTGCCCACCACACCAGTCCTGGGCACAGCACAGGCATGGATATGGTACGCAATACTGTTGGGGGTCACTCCCCAGGGTGGTGACCACTGTCAGAGGCCAGACCTGAAGCACACACCGCAGACATCAGAAAGATTGTTATGATGGAGCTCTAAGAGCAAACTGTGCTTAACGTAGGAATGTCTATCTGCCAGTACTCATAGCAAACATTTGAGAGCTGTGTACCGTATACCCAGGTGTAGGGTGGCATTGCTAAGGTATGCAGGTGCTAGTATTGGGAGATGCACGCAGGGCCCAATGTCCTGCCTCTCCAGGAGGCATTGGCCAATGGGGCCTGTGGGTGTGGGTGTGTCTGCCCCTGTTGGCTGCTGCTTTACGGCAGAGGTTCCCAATTCCAGTCCTGGTGTGCCTAACACTGTTCGGGTTTTCCTGCTGTCCCTCATGAATATGCATGAGCTACATATACATGCCATGGGGGTGGTGCATAGATATGCAGCACAGGCATTTGTATTAGAGGCAGCATGGAACCTGAATGGTGTGTGGTCCTCCAGGACTGCATTTGGGAGACTCCGCTCTAGGTAATGCCCCTGTTCATGGTGTCTGTGCTCGGTGTGGTAAAAGATAGGCGTATTACCAATGCGTATGCTCTCAGCAATAAAGGTTTGTCCTTACTATCACGGTTTAGTTGTGGGAAAAATATGTGGACAGGATTGGCAGTAGCCCCAGCTGGGCTTTGAACCTGTGACTTTCTGTTCTTGCACACACTGTCTGTGTGCACTGCACCACCATGTTGCCACAGATTGGCTGAATTCCCTGGGAGGTCCATGACTGTACATCCGACAGGGCCTGTCTTGCAGTGGATGGTGCCATCCTTCACATGGCTAGGCCACTGTCTTCTGTGGCTAGCAGCCACTGCCCCTCCACCACCTGTACCCTTCCGCCATCATGCTGGCATGTCCTTATCGTAGTAAAACCATATGACCTGATTGAGTTGTGGCACTCCAGACCTGCATTTGGGGGACTCGGCTGTAGGTAATGCCCATTGTTATGGTGTGTGAGCGGTGTAGGGTAAAATATGGGTGTTTGCAACATGCTTATGTTCTCTGCAATTAAGGAGTGTCTTTACTATCTCTGTTTAGTGGTGGGTAAAATATGGGGACAGGGCTGGCTGGTGCCCCAGCTGGGGTTTGAACCTGTGACTCTCTGGTCCTAGTGATACTGACTCTGTCCTCTGCACCACACTGACAGTGCAGTCCCTGGAGATAGGAAACCTGTCAAGAAGGAGTCGGAAGCCATGCTCTGCACATTTTTACTGTGGACTCGTTCACCTTGTCTGGGGACAAAAGTGCAAATACACCACGAAAATGCCTGCAAAAAAAGTGGGAAAAAAGATAGCCAAGCTGGGCAACAGTGTTATTAATGGGCAACCATACAAAACACTCCAAGGACAGCTCCAATAGCAAGAAATGATTTTTGGAAGGGTCTCCACTCCGTAGACCCTTCCAAAATTCATTTCTACTTTTATGGGGCTTTCCAGGGAGTGTTTTTTGTTGTTGCCTATTAATATCACTGTTTCCCAGCTGAAGTACTATTTTTAATATTTTTGTTGTGGTCATTTTCGCTTTTTATTTGCACTTTTGTTCTATGCACATGTATCACACTGCTCACGTTTTGTAGGTTTCCCCGGTTTTCCTGTACATATTTTTTACTTGTATATTTGGCCCCGTAAATGTGCGAGGAGCCTCTCCCCTCCCCTTCCCCGCCCATTGCAGCCGTCTCTCTGCCCCTCGGGAGCCTTCTTCCGCCCTCCGTTAGCCTTTCCACGCCTCTATCGGACATTTACGGGCCCATACTTGTGCGGAGCCCGTTAGTGTGCCGCGCACATGTGCGGGGCGCTTAAGAGCACTTAAGTGCTGCTTTTAGTGCGCTATTGTGCAGCGCGCAATTGTGCGGTTTTTAGTAAGCATGCCCCATAGTCTTAAAATGGGCCTGCACCTTAATTTAAAGAAGACAGAGATCCTGACAACTGGCAAAATCAATAAGTTCAATGTTGATGGAGAAGAAATCGAAATAGCGGACCACTTTAACCTTCTTTGATCAACTAACAATAAAGAAACAACAAGCAGTGAAGAAATCTGATGACGCATTGCTCTTGGCAGAATGGCTATGAAGGACCTAGACAAGAGTCTCAAGAGCAGAGATGTTTCTCTCCATAAAAAGATTTGACTCATTCAAGCCCTGGTATTTTCAATAATGTCATATAGATGCAAAAGCTGGACAGTGAAAAAGATAGAGAGGAAGAAATTTGATGCCTTTGAATTATGGTGCAGGTGACAAATACTATGTATACCATGGATTGCCTAAAGAATAAACCAGTCAGTACTAAAGGAGATCAAACTTAAGCTTTTTTTAGAAGCTCAGATGACAAAATTTTGACTTTCATACTTTGGACACATCATGCGAAGAAAGAGGTCATTAGAGAAAGACATCATGCTTGGCAAGATAGAAGGTCAACACAAAAGAGGAAGGCCGGCAATGAGATGAATAGATACAATAACAGCAGCTATGGCTGCTACTCTGTCAACAGTGAACTGCCTGACTGTGTAGCAGCAGAGCGCAGACAAACCAATGATACCAGGAGTCTGTTCAGAAGGTCCAAATCATTTATTTGTGCACAAGTCTCAAGCAGAATCAAATTCAAAATAGCTGAGCAATAGTTTTGAGCAAAACAACAACTTTTATAGATTTCTTCTCCATTCTAGACATAGGAAAACATTTCATTGGTCCCGGTAACCTCCCGTACACCTTCTATTGGTCCCGGTATTGATAAGGCTATCCAATTATGTCCTTCGACTGGGCTTAGCACCTGCTCACCCCCTTCTAGTCCCAATTACAATGGTCAGTTCACCAATTTAGTTACTTTTCTCCTCCAAGGCCATTTAACTAGTTAACACATATGAGAAAGCAGGGCACTGTAACCTTTCTGTCAGCAGTTTTAATTAAATTCCTAGCAGCTGTACTCTTATCAGTGGTATTTAAACTTATTTTTCTATATTTTTCTGAGTTTCGATTCTGCTCAGCTAAGCTGATTATGCTTTGCTAAGTTTTAATTCTACAATAGCAGCCTATTGGGGGATGTGCAATTCCTAAGGGCCTCTCCATAGGCTTCATTTACAGGTCAAGCTGGTTAGGCCTGTCTGCTCAATTCAGACACCATGGATCATTGGCCTTCGCCTACCACATTCCCCCCTTTGATTAATCTCACCCTATTACTTAATAAGGTGTGAGAGTTAAATCATTCAATCTGATTATACCATGGTCGGAGGGTTCCGACTATACACAGGAGGACTAGGATGCCATAAGGCCATAATTTTAGTTGCGGTCTTCTGCTCTACTGTGTTTTCAATAATACTGTTAATTGAACGCATACAACATGGGATTATGCATGGCAATAGCAGAAATACAGCAATTATTATTAATACTAGCATAAGGAAAGTAGTGAGTCCTCCTAAACCTGAGAAAATAGAGGTGAACCAGTTGGGGAACTTAAATCCATGCCACGTCTGTACTGGCACGTAAGCTTGTTTTCGCATATTTTCAGCAATCTCTTCAACTACTTGACCTTTATCATCTATCTTCAAACAACAATTGGTTAGATTCAACTTACCACATACTCCTCCTTCCGCTGCCAACAAATAATCTAGTGCTAAGCGATTCTGATATATGGCAGTACGCATTTGTGTGCTTTGTCTAGCTAAAAGTGTGAGTGCTTGGCTAGTCTCATTGGTTATTAATTCAACTACTGCCTGTAAGCGGATAATTCGATTAATCATATACACAGGGGTCCGATAGCCCCACATACCATCATCATTCCATGTGGCCGGTCCATAATAGGCAATGATTCGCTCGGGTGGCCAATCATCACCCTCTCATTTCTCCCACTTGCCTATCTGTAGGGGTGCTCTCTTCTGTCTTTTAGTGTATACTGGGTATCCTAATTGTTCTCCATGTTCCGTGGGTAAAAGAAAGAAAGAAGGCCTAATGGTCCCTAAGACACATGCCCCTCCCCAATGTATAGGGAGTCGGGCATACGCTCGGGTCCCACAGATCCAATATAGGCCAGGTGGGGCTTGCCAGGCATGGGGCTTGGCAAGATTTGTCCATAAATCAGCAAGCCCAGGGAATTTCGCTAATGGATTAGGGGGTTCAGGTTCCTTAACTCCGGACTACCAGGTCGTCTTTTTGGTGGTGTCATTATAGAACTTCTGGCTGAGACAGACCAACTGTCCCACCTGTAGGTTAAACTGAGGACCAGTTCTGGCATAGCAGAGACGTCCAACTATTGGGTGTGCTAGTACCCATTCACTTGTAGTTTTATGTAATTCAGTATGATTGTAAGTCATAGAATAATTCAATTCTTGGGCTTCCCATGGCCACTGGTCACCCATTCGTGTCCCACCACAAAAGTAACAATCTGAGATATGGAGACTAGACACTACTGCTCCAGCTAATTCCAAGAACAAGTTCTGGGAGGGATGAGGAATATCAAACTTGTTTGTATGCATGGTTTCATAGAAAGTGTTATGGATATGGTACCTGGATGATCTATGGGCTTGGGTATTCAATCTTATATATACTATGGTTCCTGGATCTGATCCAGATCCTGCAATTCGTAGGCCAAATTTATATCCTTGTTTCCATGCACTGGGGTTGCGTATAAACAACTGTAATGGGTTACAGGCACCTTTCTTACATTTTGCTATATCCTTGTCGTATGGCTTAGTTAAGGCAGCCATTCGATTGTCTCTGGTATTTTCTATCATACCAGTTTTCCATGTGGCATAGAAAACACATGCCCATTTTGGGCAATAGTAATCCGCAACTGGGGCTGTACTGTATTCATTAGCTAATACTTTTTTACCTGTACACTCTCCCCATCCAGTGGTTCCCTCGGGACACATATATTTGTCATTGTGTGAGTAGGTTTTTTCCCAATTACCACATTTGGAACGACTATCTCTATTTATGGCATCACAAGCATCAAAATACAGAAAAGCAATCTGCGTAGGATCAGTGAGTGGGGGTGTGGCATTAAGCAGAGGTCCATCCGCGTCATTCCATCGTATTTCTAAAGTGGAATAGGATGGATTCTGATGTGGGTTAAAACAAACTTTAGTTTTCCCTTTGGTGCAAACATTTAGTTCAGTGGTGTTATAAATACACCGAGTTACTTTACCAGTGCAGGTATAGTAAGAATGATATAGCAAAGTCTGAGTTACTTTCATTCCAGTCCGAGTGGAAGTGATGCAAGCAGTACATGGAGGTAAGGCACAAGTCAGTTCAAGGCCTCCTAGGCAGGCAACCAGGACAAAGTAGAAACAAAGATGCATGTTGATTGGAGTTCTTCTGAATCCTCACTTGAAAATCTTGATCCCAACGTCCTCGTTTTGGCACAATGCTGTCCCGTTTGCTAATGAAGCAATTCAACGGGTGTCGAATGTTGATTGAAGATCCTCACAGTGTCCGTCATATGCCAACTAGCTTATCAATTTCAGTTGGCTCTGAATATTTGTCAATCAATATAGTATCAAACAGTGTGCAAAACCGCACACATAGGTTGTTTGAGCTAAATCTTGCTGTATTGGAAACAGCAATCCTCTTCGAAAGACTTGGCTACTACAAGGCACTATGGTTGTTGGGATGATCCCAAAAGTGTCTAGGTCACTGGTTGTCGTCTCAAGGTAAGTCGCAAAGGTACATCAGGATGCTGTACTGTTGTCCACTGCTCGGGTTCTGGAATGGCTGCGGGCTTGACTCTGCTGTGGTGGATCCAGGAATCGATCTCTGCTACCTTTACTGCAGTTGGGGTAGACAGGATGACGGTGTATGGCCCCTTCCAATGTGGTTCCAACGGTGTCTTCCTCCAATCTTTGATCCACACCGAGGTACCAGGCTGGTAGGGATGCAGGGGTTCCGTCAAGTTGATAGGCAACTGGTCCTGTATCCACGTATGAAGAGTCTGTAGAACAAAACTAAGAGCTAGAAGTTCTTGTCTGGTTATTTCTGAACCAATCTGTGTTAAACTACCTTTAATTCCCTGCACTATTGGTGGGGGTTTACCATACAGAACCTCAAAAGGGGAAAATCCGGTTGACTTTACAGGAGCTGAGCGTATTCTGAGTAAAGCTATTGGGAGTACTTGGGGCCACTTCAGGCGAGTCTCCTGACAAAGCTTAGACATTTGGGCTTTCAAGGTACGGTTCATTCGCTCAACTTTCCCTGAACTCTGAGGTCTATATGCAGTGTGAAGCTTCCATTGTATCTGCAGGGCTCTTGCTAACTGCTGAGTAATCTGAGAAACGAATGAGGGCCCATTATCTGACCCTATTACTGCTGGGATTCCAAATCTGGGAATAATTTCTCTCAGCAACACTTTGGTAACTTCTCGGGCTTTTTCAGTTCTGGTGGGAAAAGCTTCCACCCACCCGGAGAAAGTACAAACTAATACTAACAAGTAGCGGTAGCCATTGGCTTTTGGCATTTCAGTAAAGTTAATCTGCAGGTGGTGCATGGGGGTCACACCTCCTGACTGAACTCGAGGTGGTGGTGTGGGACCTTGTTTGGCATTATTCTTGGCACAAATTAGACACTGGCGTGCTACTGAAGCTGATAGGGCTGCCAACATAGTAATGCAGAAATGTGGTCTAAGTGCCTTTTCCATAGCGCTTTTTCCATAATGTGTGGCTTGATGAAAAGCCTTGACAAAGGCTGGTCCCAACAATTCGGGGATTACTATTCGTCCTGGAGGTTGACTGCCCTCTGCTGGTGGCAGCTCAATCCATCCATCTTTCAGCACTCCCTCTTCCTTATTACAGTAGTAATCCAATTCTTTGGTGGTATATCGTGGTGTCCATAAATTAAGGGGTACTGGAAACAATGCTGCCTGCATTGGCATAGCCTGTGATGAAATCTGTCCTGTCATGGCTGCTTGTCGTGCTGCGGCATCAGCGAATCTATTTCCTTGGGCAACATCTCCTTTACCTGCTTGATGTCCTTGGCAGTGCATGACAGCTACACGAGTTGGGGCCCATACTGCATCAAGTAACATCAATATCTCTGGGCCATATTTGATGGATTTTCCTCCTGATGTGATGAGCCCTCATTCTTTGTAGAGGGCTCCATGGGCATGCAAAGTGGTGAAGGCATATTTAGAGTCTGTGTACACATTTAACAAGAGGTTTGCACCTAGCACTAATGCTCGGGTAAGTGCGATTAATTCTGCTTTCTGGGCTGATGTGCCTGACGCTAGGGCTGATGATTCAATGACTTCATACCGGGTGACCACTGCATACCCGGCACAACGTCGTCCATTGACGATGAGACTGCTTCCATCCACGAAATAGGTTTGATCAGGATTCTCTAGGGGCACATCTGTCAGATCAGATCGACTTGAGAATACAGTCTCCATGACTTCTATACAGTCATGTTCCGGGGGTTCTTCGCTGACAGGTATCAATGTGGCTGGGTTCAAGGCATGGCTCACTTCCAATTGTATCTGTGGGTTTTCACATAACATACTCTGATATTTCAACATTCGGGAATTGGTGAGCCAGTGATTCGCCTTCTGCTCCATGAGGGCAAGGACTGCGTGTGGCATAGTGACTCGTAGATTCTGTCCTAATGTGAGCTTGTCTGCTTCACTTACTAACAATGCTGTAGCTGCAACTGCTCTCAAGCATGGTGGCCATCCTTTGGCCACAGTGTCCAATTGTTTTGACAGGTAGGCTACAGGTCGCTCCCAATTTCCTAATTTCTGAGTCAGCATGCCTAAGGCGTTCCCTTGTGCCTCATGTACGAATAAATGAAAAGGCTTGTGTACATCTGGTAATCCAAGTGCTGGTGATGACATCAATTCTTCCTTTAACGTCTTGAAGGCTGTTTCCTGCTCAGGTCCCCACTCTAGTGGCGACTTTTCTTCTCCTTTTGTAGCTTCATACAATGGTTTGGCAATTTGAGCAAAATTGGGAATCCAGATTCGGCAGTATCCTGCTGCTCCTAGAAAGGCTCTGACTTGCTTTCTGGTAGTTGGAGTTGGGATTCTGCACACTGCTTCTTTTCTCTCTCTGCCTAATTTTCGGCTTCCTTTAGTTAAACGAAAGCCCAAGTATTTCACTTCTTTTTGGCATAGCTGTGCTTTGGCTCTGGAAACTTTGTATCCAGCTTCATCCAGTAACTGCAAGAGGTCTTTGGTGGCTTGTATACATTCACTTTCTGACACAGCAGCTATCAGCAGGTCGTCCACGTATTGGAGAAGTACTCTCTTCCCCGGGGCCACTGGATAGCTTGAAAGATCTTGATTTAGTGCAGCACTGAAGATGGTAGGTGAATTTTTGAATCCTTGGGGCAATCGTGTCCAAGTGAGTTGGCCCCGTCTTCCAGAGACAGGGTCCTGCCATTCAAAGGCAAACAGTAACTGACTAATGGGGGCTAATCTTATACAAAAGAACGCATCTTTTAAGTCCAAAACAGTAAAGTGGGTAGCTTCAGCAGGAATTAGTCCTAAGAGTGTGTAAGGGTTTGGCACAACTGGATGTATGGTCTCAACTGCTTCATTCACTCTCCTCAGGTCCTGCACTGGGCGGTAGTCATCTGTTCCAGGCTTCTTCACTGGCAAGAGTGGAGTGTTCCATGATGACTGACATACTTTTAGTAGGCCATACTCTAATAATCTTAACAAGTGGCGGTGAATGCCTTCAATTGCTGCTCTTGGGAGAGGGTATTGCTTAACATGTATTGGTGTAGCACTGGGTTTGAGATTCACAATTATTGGAGCTATATGCTTGGCTAGGCCTGGGGGATTGCCTTCTGCCCATACCCCAGGCGGGGCATCAATGCTTTTCAGAGTTTGTTCAAAATAGGTGTCCTGAGTGGATTCACTACTATAATATCTCCATTCTTCCTCACGGGGAACAGTAAGCAACATTATTCCTGCAGGTTTAGTCTGGGAATTCACTGTCATTTGCATCTCTCCTTTCTCGGTAAAGGATATTTGGGCCTGTAACTTGGCTAACATATCTCGTCCCAGTAATGGTACTGGACACTCGGGCATATAGAGGAATTGATGTGTTATTTGCTGTCCTCCCAGACTGCATATTCGGTTCTGAAGAAAAGGCTTTGTGGCTTTGGCACCAGTCGCTCCCACAATGGTGACTGCTCTTGCGGAAAATGGGGCAATTTGTTTATCTACTACAGAATGTTCTGCTCCAGTATCGACCATAAAGTCCATAACTTGGTCTCCTATTTGTATACTGACCATAGGCTCATGGAGACCTAAAGCAAATTCGGAGCCCGGTCTGTCCTAATCTGCTTCATCTTCGTCATTGGTCGTTGGGGCCAATGCTTGGATGGCATCTCCTCTTTCTCGCTGAAATTGTTCTCGATTGGCTCCTCCGCGGTTCCGGGGTCGGCCCCGTCCTCTTTCTCTCCATTGAGCATTATTCTCGTCATCCTGATGGGCGTCTTCGAGTTGCGGGCATGTATTTCTCCAATGTCCTTCCTCTTTACAGTAGGCACATTGGTTCACACCTAATTGGGGCCGGCCTTCTCCTCGGCCCCTCCCTCTTCCTCTGCTCCTTCGACTAGGGAAACCTCCCCTTTTCTGTTCAACTATGGCCGCAGCCAAAAAATCAGCTTTCTTCTTCATCTTTCGATCACATTCTTTCTGTCTCTCATTATCACGATTCACATACACTTTATGAGCGACTTCCAGTAACTGAGTTGCATTCATGCCCGCAAACCCTTCTAGTTTCTGTAGCTTTCGTCTAATGTCTGGTTGAGACTGATTTACAAAAGCAGAATTCACCATGCATAAATTTCCTGGTGCATCTGGATCATAGGGAGTATACATTCTATACGCTTCAGTCAATCTTTCATAAAACACTGCTGGGCTTTCATCTATGCCCTGGTTAACTTCGGTCACTTTAGAAAGGTTCATAGCTTTCTGGCCCCCCCTTTTCAGACCTTGCATAAGGCCTTGGCGAAATCGTGATAGAGATCTGGATCCTCTATCTGTATTCGGATCCCACCGGGGGTCTTCATTTGGGAATTCTCTTTGGGCTGCTTCTCGATTATCTATCCTTATGCCTTCCCCCGGTGCTACAGGGTTATCTGCCATCCAGTCAATAGCTGCTCGCTTAATTCGGGTCCGCTCCTCAGTAGTGAATAAGGTAGACAGGAGCTGACGGCAATCTGCCCAAGTGGGTTGGTGGGTTTCCATAATGGTATGCATTAATTCTGTTAGTTCCTGGGGCTTATCGGTATAGGAAGCATAATGTGACTTCCAATTTAACAAATCAGTCGTGGAGAAGGGCACATATACTAAACTTAGGGGTCCCGGTACCACCTGATTATCTTCATTTCTTACTGGTACTCCCGGGACTTGCCGTAAAGGCATCATCTTTGCAGTGGATGTCTTTTGGGATCTGAGGGAGATTTTCAAAACTTTCCTATCAGGGGTTTTCTTTTTCTCAGTGCGCTTCGTTTGAGACGCTTTATTTTTAACTGATGAGCTCATACTGACAGTCGTTTTTACACTGTCAGTATCACTCTGGGAAGCCTCATTTTCCTCTTGCTCTTCTGTCTCTGTCTCAACTTTCTCCTCAGTCTCAGTGGAATCATCCTCCTCATCTGAAGGGGGCTCATCTGCCTGCTCTTCGGGTGATCGTTCTGGGGTTGGGTCCCGTTCTGGCCATGGCTCTGGGCGCTGTGGCTCTGGGGCGGGACGCGGTGGTACCCTTACTGGACGCTGAACTTGGGGCTGCCGAATTATCACTTCTGGGGATTCAGGATCTACCAGGACGGGTTTCCGTCTGGATTTCTCACCTGTCCCTGTCTTTTTAGGCTGTTCTAATCTCTGCTTGTGATCTGTTCGTGCTAACATTATTCTGCACTGCTCTTCATAACAGCGCTTTGCCCAAGGGGGCGGGCTCTCACAAATACTCAACCAGGAATCTATATAGGGATACTGATCGGGGTGCGCTACTCGCACTTTCTGGTGAACTGACTGAATAATTCCTATAGTAAAGGTTCCCTCTCGGGGCCATGTGGGGTCTAAGTCGGGCCACTCCCTAGTACACAAAATCTGTAATCGGGTTGCAGTCATTTTAATTCCATAATCTCCTGAATATCCTTCTTTAAAATGGGTGATCATACATTCTAATGGAGTGTTCCTAGTGGACCCCGCCCCTCCCATTTCAATGTGTGCGCGCAACAACAAACAGAAGGGAAAAGGAGGGCGGACCGTGGGTAAGGGGTCCTCACGGCCCTAGAAACATATAAGGGAAACAAATAACAAGACAAGACGACAGTCGCTTCCTCCTTTTTACGACCTGGACGCGGTCGCCCGGCCAGGAAATGCGTTACTCAGGAGTCCGCCTTCGCTTGGTCCGTGCTGCCAGACCTCTCATTCACACTTCATTCACACAATCATGCTAGCAACGTATCCCAAGAATACAATCCAATCCTGTCTATTCTGACTAGTCTTATTCAAATTCCAAAATACAAGAAGACGGGAGTTTCGCCCCGCGAATACTCATGCAGGGGTAGTCGGTCCGTCTTTGAGAGGTGATCAAGCTCTCTTACCAAGTTCCAAGTTCCAAGTTCAAAATTCAAGATTCAAATGGCAGTACTGCTCTGACTCATCTGTCTAGACATACCAAATCAAAACTCTACTCACCGGATCTGGTCCTCAAAGTTCCCAAGCAAGCGCTTGAGTTGGACCTCGGACTCCCCTCACGGGTTCGAGGTGTTGGTTCCAGCCGGGCCCGGCACCCGCCGAGGTCCGGCCAGCTCCCTCCGATGCAAGGGACCGGTGGCGCCAAGGAGCGAGCCCCCGTCGGAAGGGCGCGATCCCGGCAGGACCAAACCTGTAGAGGCGGAAAGTCGTGGTATATTGCCCTATATACCCTCTATTACCACACCTTCCCGGCCAACGCACCAAGAATATGTAGCAGCAGAGCGCAGACAAACCAATGATACCAGGAGTCTGTTCAGAAGGTCCAAATCATTTATTTGTGCACAAGTCTCAAGCAGAATCAAATTCAAAATGGCTGAGCAATAGTTTTGAGCAAAACAACAACTTTTATAGATTTCTTCTCCATTCTAGACATAGGAAAACATTTCATTGGTCCCGGTAACCTCCCGTACACCTTCTATTGGTCCCGGTATTGATAAGGCTATCCAATTATGTCCTTCGACTGGGCTTAGCACCTGCTCACCCCCCTTCTAGTCCCAATTACAATGGTCAGTTCACCAATTTAGTTACTTTTCTCCTCCAAGGCCATTTAACTAGTTAACACATATGAGAAAGCAGGGCACTGTAACCTTTCTGTCAGCAGTTTTAATTAAATTCCTAGCAGCTGTACTCTCTTATCAGTGGTATTTAAACTTATTTTTCTATATTTTTCTGAGTTTCGATTCTGCTCAGCTAAGCTGATTATGCTTTGCTAAGTTTCAAGTCTACAATAGCAGCCTATTGGGGGATGTGCAATTCCTATGGGCCTCTCCATAGGCTTCATTTACAGGTCAAGCTGGTTAGGCCTGTCTGCTCAATTCAGACACCATGGATCATAGGCCTTCGCCTACCACAACTGAAGACCAAACACAGTTTAGGACAACTATCCAGAGGGTCGCCATGACTCAACACCAACTCGATGGCACTTAACAACAACAACAACAACAACAATATTTTAAACCATTTATTCAGGTTGTCTGATTCTTTGTGAGGTCTACAGTTTTTTCTTTTAACTAGTCTGATTATCGATAAGAACATGAGAATATAAGAAATGGCATACTGGATCAGACCAAGGTCCATCAAGACCTGTATCCTGTTTCCAACAGTGGCCAATCCTGATTACAAGTACCTAGCAGGTTCCCAAAAAGACATACAGGTTCCACAGTGCTTGTATTGGGGCAAACAGTAGATTTCCATGGTCCTCTTTAATAATGGTTTATGGACCTTTCCTCCAGGAACTTGTCCAAACATTTTTAAAACCCAGCTACACTAACAGCTTTTAGTACATCCTCTGGTAATGAATTCCAGAGTATGATTACATGTTGAGTGAAAAATATTTTCTCTTATTAGTCTGAATCCAAAATATGAGGACATCAGAGATGCACATTACTCAAAGATGACATTCCAATTTGCTAAATTCTAAATAAAATGCTTTTTTTTTACCTTTGTTATCTGGACATTTTCTTTTTCCCAGTTGGGTTGGTCCTAGTCTCTGTTTTCTGCTTTCCTCAGTTTGTCTTTTCTTAATTCTCTTTCCAGGGTTTCCTGTCTACTTTCCATTTCTCCTCCTGTCTGCTATTATGCCTCTTGTACATCTTTTTCTTATAATGATCTGCTTCAGCTCTTTCCTCCATATCTTTCTTTTCTGCCTCTCTATAAATTCAAATTTCACCCATCCTTCTCACTCTCAGTCTTCAGTCTCACCTTTTTAATCTTTCACCCACATATCAGCTTTCAGTCTACTTTTTTCACTTCTTTCTCAACTAATTTTCCTACTTACCTTCTCTCTAAGCTTTTTCCCATCCCCAGCCCCTATCTCAGCCCCAGACCCCTTCTCCCAGCATCAGACTCCTTTACCCACCCTCACCATCTGCAAGAGGATGGGGCTGAGAGAAAAGGGCTGTCTGACAGCCCCATCCTCAGCATCTGCTAACAGCATCCTCCTTTTCCTCTTTCTCGCTCTCTCTCTCTCTCCCCCATGTCCAGAATTTGCTCATTCTCGCTCCCTGTTCCCCACTCATCCCATGTCCAACATCTCCTCTTTGTCTCCCTGTTCTCCACTCTCCCTTACCCCCTGTGGTCCAACATCTCCCTGTTCTCCCTTCCAAATCCTGTGGTCCAACCTCTCCCTGTTCTCCCTTCCCCATCCTGTGGTCCAACATCTCCCTGTTCTCCCTTCCCCATCCTGTGGTCCAGCGTCTTCTCTTTCTCTTTCCTCTCACCCTATTCTGTAGACCTACATTTGTCATTTTTCTTTCTTGTCCTTCCCATTGTCCACATATTTCCCTTTTCTCTTTCTTCACCCTCCCCCGCCCCCATGGAAAGCATCCCCCTTTCTCTTTGTTCTTCCCTACCCCCACCATGGTCCAGCATCCCCCCACTTGCTTTCTTTGTCACTCCTACTCCATCATCCAGCAGAAATCCCCCTGTTCTCTTCCCTTTCACCACCCCCCTGTGATGGTCCAGTATCTCACCTTTTTCTTTCTCCCCACTCCCCCATCATCTCCCCTCTTTTCTTTAGGCCTCCTCTCCAGGTAGTCTAGCATTTGCTCCTCTTTTCCTCTCCCTCCCAATGCCCACCTCCAATCCAGAACTTTCCCTACGATCTCCTTCCATCCTGCCATGGTCTCTTCAACTGGCCAGGCTAGTGACAGAGAAAGTGGTGGGGCAGAAGCACTGAAGCAGGGTTGGCCCATCCAGTAGGTAAACTAAGTGGTCACCTAGGGTGGCAGATCCTGGTGGGCAGCATCACTCCCCTCCCTCACCCCCCTCCCCCAGAAAGTGGCAGCCTGTGGATCCTGCCCGCCCTCCAAGAAAGTTGCATCGAAGGGGGAGCAGGAGCAATGGGCTGTGAACATGCATGCACACAGGCACTTTAAGGCCCAATGAAGTGCTGAAGCGTCAGTTTGTCCCCATGGAATGATCTGCCCCTGTGCCAACAGTTTGGTGCAGTACACACAGCCAGTGTGTTGAGGGGCAAAAGGTCACAAGTTCAAGTTCCAGCTGTGGCTTCTGCAAACCACATCCCTATAACTTACCCAGTACTAAACCATGGTAATAAAAACATAAACTTTACATAAGAACATAAACATAAGATATGCCATAATGGGTCAGACCAAGGTCCATCAAGCCCAGTATCCTGTTTGCAACAGTGGCCAATCTAGGTCATACATACCTAGCAGTTTCTCCAAAAGACACAGGTTCCACAATGCTTGTATTGGGTCAAGCATTGATATCCTGGGTCCCTTCTTAATAATGGTTTATGGACCTTTCCTCTAGGAACTTGTCCAAACCTTTTTTAAACCCAGTTACACTAACAGCCTTTACTACATCCTCTAGTAACAAATTCCAGAGTTTGATTACACGTTGAGTGAAAAAAAAATATTTTCTTTTATTAGTCTTAAATAGTTTACCCTGTAATTTCATTGCATGTTCTATATTCTGATAACGTAAACAATCAATCTACGTTTACCTGTTCCACTCCTTTCATTAATTTATAGACTTCTATCATATCTCCCCTCAGCCGTCTCTTTTCCAGGTTAAAGAGCCCTAACCTTTTTAACCTTTCTTCATAGGAGTATCTTTCCATCCCCTTTACCATTTTGGTGGCTCTTCTCTGAACCTTTTCTAATAACGCTATATCCTTTATTGCAGATAAAATAAACATGCCATTAATGCCTATATTTTACCCTACAGGGAACAGACACCATAAACATGTGCAATCCCTAGAGCAGAGTTCCCCAACTGAAGTCCTGGAGGGCCAAACACCATTCGGGTTTCATGCTGTCCCTAATAAATATGCCTGTGCTGCATTTGTATGCATCGCCCCCATTGTACGCAAATATATTGCATGCATATTCATTAGGGACAGCATGAAAACCTGAACCGTGCTTGGCCCACCAGGACTGGAGTTGGGAATTTCTGCCCTAGAGCAGCGGCCAACAGGGGCACGAACACCCACACCCACAGGCTCCACTATCCAAAGCCTCATGGAGAGTCAGGCTCTTGGGCCCTGCGCGGAGCAGTATCTCCCAATACTAGCACCTGCAACCTTAGCAATGCCGTCATAAACTTGGGAACACGTTCCACATATATCAAAAAGTTGCTATGATTAATGTCAGATAGCAAATCCTAAGTTAAACACAATTTGTTGACAGAGATTCATCATAGCAACCTTTCTGATATCTGTGGAGTGTGTTTCATTTTTTGCTTCTGACAGTGTTTACCACCCCGGGGAGTGACCCCAACAGTATTGCGTACCATAGCAATGCCCGCACTATGCCCAGGACTGGTGTGGCAGCCAGGGCTGCCAAAAACCTCTATATTTGCTCAATGCTGGCATAGGTGTGGGAGTGTGTGTATGTCTATCCAGTGTTTTGTGGCTGCCTACACCTTACTGAGCTCACACTGCTTGCACTGTTTCCAGTGTTAGCCTGCCAATGTGCATAATGAGGAGCAAGGTACTGTGGGTATGGCCCGGACAGGGTGCCATGGGCAGGATGCATCTGCACAGGGTATAGGGCAATGGCTGGGACATTGTAGTGCCCGACCACCACCTGCACGACAGGGTGGCCACAGCATGTCATGCTGGGGGTCACTTTCACCCTGACTGAGCAGTGACCATGACATGGCTAGGTTCCCCCATAGTGCCATGCAGTATTTTTCTTAAGAGATATTTATGATTTTTTTTTCTTGGGTCCAGTCACTAACATACCTGCTTGGTGTGTGTGCTCATATCTCGTTTTTGGGTGCACACAGTTTCTCCAGGAACATGCACTATGTACTAGCTAGCAGACTGTCTGCAGTTGGCAGGTGTATGACTGGAACACCTTGCAGGGTGCAGCAGGTGCAGACTGACTGTGCCCTCTGCTGGTGAATGTCAGATAGTGGTGGGGGGCAGCTGAGCTTTTCTAGGCCTACTGCCTGTCTGCCAGTTCCCTATGTGATGTGTACAGATCTGCATTGACTGGCCTGTAGGGTGCGTATTCACCAGCGGGACTGGGGTTGATGGTTCCCTCTACTGCCACTATTGTAGAGAAGGAGAAGTGGATCTGTTGGTGGGAGACCCTGTCCCGCACCCTGACCCACAGAGGGCGGGTTGGGTGGTGCTGCATAATCCACTTTTGGGTCCAACCACTGCCCTTCTCTTATAACATGTGACCAGGGTAACCACACAGGATATGCACTATTCTGGGTGCATCATAGGCCACAAGGGCTAGACATGACTGGGAAATACAGATGGACACAGGTGTGTCTGCAAGGACTACCTATCACACACTGGCACTGATTGGGACCTGCAGCAAGCTGATCTCAACCAAGCCAGGTGCTGCAGACCTGGTGCTGGGCACCCCACCTCACCCTCAGGGTGAGCGCAGGAACCGCACAATGTCACGGTCTGTAGCTACTCTGTGCCTGTAACACACACGGTCATTTCCCCCTTCCAGGCCGGGGTGTTATAGAGGCGCATACCCCATCTTTTGAGCTGCTATAGGCTGCTGATTGCATGTGCAGTGCATCATGAGTACGGGTGGGTTTACCCTATCCTGGTAACCACAGCAGACAGTTTGTGTGGTGATCTGCAGTCTTTCTGTAGCCAGCCAGCAGTGTGTTAGACATTATAGAGATGTAGCCCACTGGTTACTTCAATGACTGTGGAGGCAGAGGTCATGGGTTTGATCCAACAGTGGTGTTATTTAATAAGGCTGTCTGAGGCATTTCCTTTTAATTTAAATCAGTGCTGCCAGCAAAAACACCCTCACAGTGTCGTAGCCTAAGGTGCCTTATAAGGCGCCCTGTAAAGCGCCCTATAGGGCATATTATAGGGTGCCTTTGTTGGACAGGGCACTTTATAATGTGCCCTATGGAGTGCCTTATAGGGCACCTTATGCGACACCTTAGGTTACGGCACTGTGAGGGTGTTTTTGCTGGCAGCACTGATTTAAATTTAAAAAAGGAAATGCCTCAGACAGCACTGATTTAAATTAAAAGGAAATGCCTCAGGCAGCCTTCTTACATAACACCACTGCAGAATCAAACCCATGACTTCCACCTCCACAGTCATTGCAGTAACCAGTGGGCTACATCACTATTGCTTCTAGCACTGCGCTGGCATGAACTTAGGGTTAACGTGCGTTAACGTGCCACGGCGCCCACTATCGCGCGATACAGATTCTTGCTCCCTTGCCACCGGAACGCCCACTCCTTATAAGGCATTCTTCACATTATCGCTGCAACTAGCGCCAGTAACATTAAGACAGTTTAGTAAATATACCCCTTAATATGAGAGCAAAGACAATGGTTTTCAGGTCATGGGAGGAGAAATAAAGGGGTATGTTTACTAAACTGCGGTAACGTAGCAGTGGCTACATTAACGCTTGTTAGGTAATGTTAATGCACGCTATGTAACATTAACTTGCGTTAACGTTACCTAACGAGCGTTAGCGTTCCCGGCCACGGTAAACACCGCAGAGGGTGGAAAGAGGGTGGAGAGAAGGGGTCAATAGGTGGGGAGTGGGCGGGGAGAGGCTCCTTTTACACTAACGTGGGGAACTGAAGGGTTGAAAAGTACCTCGAATGAAAACCTGTTGTTAGATGCACATTTGCAGGAGAGAGAAACTATTTCAGTGTCAGCAATGTACAGCATAGGCAGGGAGCCCAAGAAAAGTGATAGTAATGCTCCATTTGCAGCAACATCATAGTGCCCAAGTATGAAAGGTCACTATGGTGATGGTGCAAATGGGGCATAGGGGGCTGCAGGTGGGACATGTAGTGGGGGCAGCTGGGGCACAGGGTGGACTAGGTGGGCATCTAGGTGGCACATAGGAACATAGAAACCAGAAATCAGCAAGACAGCAGCTGACAAAGGCCAAACACAATCCACCTACATCTACCTGGTCCACCCGAGCTAACAGTTGCCAGGGCACTGACCTGACATCCCCCCAGCCAACCCTCCCCCAAGTGGAAGGGACATATTATTGGTAGGTGGTGATGGGGGGGATGTGAGGATGCTCATGTATGCCCCCTGCCCCAGACCCCGCTCCCTAGGGGACCACCTACCCACACAGTGGATGGCCTGGGACTGCGCACTACCAGCACCGACAGCATATGGTCATGTCAGCATGGCAGGGGAGTGTGTGCCCATGCTGGAGGGGGCAGTGGCACCTACCTGCAGTGGACCTAGGCCATGCCCTGTACCAGTACGTGGGGTGCAGTGCAACATAAAAGGTCTGGCTGAGGAAAGGTACAGGTAGCTCCAGGGACCACCATGCATCTGTGGCTACAGTGTGGTGCAGTACACCCAGCCAGTGTGTCCAGAAGCAGAAGGTCACAGGCTCAAGTCCCAGCTGTGGTTCCTGCAGAGCACGTCTCTTTATTTTACCCTACAATGCAGATACAATAGCAACAAGCCCAAAGCCCAAAGCCGCAGCAAACAGGGGCACAAACACCCACTCACACAGGCTCCACAATCCAAAGATGCATTGAGAGTCAGGCTGTTGGCCCCAGCACAGTTTAGCTATGTCAACACTGTGATCAGGACCAGTGTGGCAGGCAGAATTGCCAACCACCCCTATCTTTACACAATGCTGCAATAGGAGTGTGTGTGTGTATGTCTATCCATTGTTTTGTGGCTGCCCACCCCTCACTGGGCCCAAAATGTCCCACTGTTACCAACGTTAGCCTGAATATGTGCATAATGAGGAGAAAGGTATTGTGGGTATGGCCCGGACAGGGCAGATTGGCCAGGATGCATCTTCACAGGGTGTAGGGCAATGGCTGAGACACTGTAGTGCTTGATCACAGCCTCATGGACAGGGTGGCCACAGCATTGCATGCTGGGAGGGCACTCACTCTGACCGAGCAGTGACCATGGCATGTCTAAGTTGCCACATAGCGCTCTATGCTGTTTGCTTCCAGTGATACTTTTGTGTTCTCAGTGCTGTGGCCCCAATCACTGAGATGCCTGCTTGGTGCATATAGTTTTTCTGTGAGCATGTACTATGGACTGACTATGATGGGTGGACAGCGGAGTGGTGCTGTCTGCTGGTGAGTGGCAAACAGTGGTGTGAGATAGTTGGGGTTTTCCAGACCTAATCCAGCATTGCTGCTGGTCTGCTACTGCCCCAGGCACAGGTATTGTTCTTGCCCACCAACCCTAGAGTACTGTCTTATACCTGGTGTTGCTTCACCAGGGCTGGGGCACCTTTCCTTTACCTACAAAAAGGGTGACATGGTCCCTTTGGGGTATGTAGTTTGTGCGGTGACCTGCAGTCCTTCTGTACCCAGCCATTGCTGTGTCATACATCACAGCGGTATAGCCTACTGGTTAATACAATGCCATTCTCGGTAGTGTTCATGGGTTCAGTTCCTCTTTATTCCCTCCTCTCATGCCTGTCCTACTCAAATAGTGTGCATGTCTGTAACAGTCATATTTTTGCAGATCTGTGCTGCCAGCCCATAATACCCTCACTACAATTGTCAACATTCCCTCAGTACGTCTATCTGCGTCTGTCAGCTGTGTAGATTCCTGTCTGCCTGTGCAGGCTGCCACCCCATGTCCTGCACTGCTACCCTTTCCTGCATTGTGCCTCATCGTGCTTGCCTTGCCTGTGCTGATCTGTATGGCACCACCACTCCTCTGTCCACCCATCATTGTAACTATCCTGCCACCTCCGCCTCCACTGGGGGACACATATTCCCATTGTTTGCCACCAACTGTCTTTCCAGTACTTTACATTGCCAACACCCTGTGTTGTGGTACAGTTGCCCCCACCATGTTTGTCATCAGTACTGGCAGCCACATGGGATGCCCGCAGATATGGCAGGTCCAGCGGCTCCCAGCTCTCCCTCCTTCACTCACCTGTTCATTGCCTTTCCTGAGTGCTCTATCTAGTATCTGTCTCTGTTCCTCACAGGTCATGCATGTCATCCTGAGGCACCTTGCAGCCCTTAGGGCACACTAACCTAGGGCACTGTAACCTTGTTAGGCTACCTTAACCTATGGTTCCATAGCCCAGGGTGCCTTCTACGGTGCCTTGTCCCGGGGTGCCTAATACAGCGCTTAGCCTAAGGAGCCCTATAAGGCGCCTTATGAGGCACTTTACAAGACACCTTATAAGGCACCTTACAAGGCGCCTTGTAATTAATTTATTTATTTAACATTTCTTTTATACCGTGCTCTTTTCCATCAGTACGGTTTACAGATAACAAAGTGACTCAATGACAGCGAAGGCAATCAGAGTTTACATAAAACAGGGGAAAGCAACATGGGATGAACTGGGGAAACTATGTACAATTTTCATGTAACCACGTTAATCCTTCATTGTTCTTATGGTTATTCAATTAATCTGAGCGAGTGTAGGACAGCAGGGTGTAATCTAGCGAAGGCTGTATTACATGACCTGTCAGTTGCCTCTTGTGGATTATGTAGTTCAAATTGAGATATTGGGTAGATGGGAGGGAGGTGTGGTGGGGTAGTTGAGTTGTGAATAGTGCATGAGGAACAGGTGGTGTTTGATGGCTTTTCTAAACTGCATGAGATCTCTGATTGCTCTAATATGGGGAGGAAGATTGTTCCAGGCCCTGGGGGCATAGGATACAAATGCATGTTTGTTGGTTGATTGTGCCCATTTTGTGGTTATTTTTGGGATGATTAGCTTATTGGCAGCCAGTACTCTCTTAGGTCTGTTGCTGGGAGTGTGGGTAAGAAGCGCTGAGATTGATGAGGGTGATATGTTATTTAAGGCTTTAAACGTCATTAGGAAGGCTTTGTAAGCTATCCTACAGCTTACTGGAAGCCAGTGTAGCTCTCTTAGTATGGGGGATATGTGATTGCTCCTAGGTATCCCACACAGGACACGGGCGGCAGCATTCATCGCTAATTGGAATGGGTTCAATGAGTTCTTGGGGAGGCCGTGGAGTATAATGTTTGCATAGTCAAAGTGGGGTGTGACTAGTGCTTGGAATATTGTTCGGAAGTTTTCGGGGTCCAGCATGGGTCTAAGGTGTCGAAGAGTCTTGATCTTATGATAGATGGACTTTACTGTGCGGCTTATATGCTCTTTGAAGGTTAACTGTTGATCTAGTGTCACGCCTAGGTAGCGTATGGTGGACTTGATTGGTAGTTCCGCGTCTCTGACCTTTAGGGTTGGAGGGGGTTTGAAGCTTTTGTTAGAACCTCTGTTTTCTTAAATTTATTCTCAGGTTATTGTTGAAGAGCCAGTCTGTTATCGCGTTGAAGCAGTCAATGATGGCCGTGTAGTCTGGAAGCATGACATTGATAGGTGTGTATAGCAGCACATCGTCCTCAATGTGCCTTGTAATGGGCCTACTGTTATTTTGTATTAATTTGTGTTTAAAAATGACCACAGGAAACATTTAAAAAGCATAATTCAGCTGGGCAACAGTGATAGCAATGGGCAACAAGGAACAACACTCCCTGGAAAGCACCAAAAAAAAAGAAATGATGTGTGGAAGGGTCTACGCTCCGCAGACCCTTTCAAAGATCATTTTATTGTAATGGAGCTGTCCTGGGAGTGTTGTGTAATGTTTCCCAATGATATCATTGTTGCCCAGCTTGGTTATGGGTGGGTGCCCCTTTTGTGAGGTCTTTTCTGAGGTTTATGTGCACCTTTGTCTGCATACAAGGTAAATGAGGCCACAGTAAACCTGTTGCAGAGCAGGGTTTCTGACTCGTCAGGCCGGTTTAACTAACTCCAGGGACTGCACTGTCTCTGTGGCCACAGTGTGGTGCAACAGACACAGCCAGTGCCTATAAGACCAGAGGGTCACAGGTTCAAATCCCAGCTGGGGCTCCTGCCAACCCAGTCCCCATAGTTTTACCCACCACTAAACAGTGATAGTAAAGACACTCCTTTATTGCAGAGAACATACGCATGGCCTATATTTTACCACACCAAACACAGACACCAGAAACAGGCACATTACCTAAAGCAGAGTCCCGCAAATGCAGTCCTGGAGGGCCCCACACCATTCCGGTTTCATGCTGCCTCTAATAAAGATGCCTGTGCTGCATAGATATGCACCACCCCCATGGTATGCAGATGTAGCTCATGCATATTTATGAGGGACAGCATGAAAACCCGAACAGTGTTTGGAACACCAGGACTGGAGTTGGGGAACTCTGCCGTAAAGCAGCAGCCAACAGGGCCACACACCCATCCACAGGCCCCATTGGCCAATGCCACCTGGAAAGGCAAGACATTGGGCCCTGCCTGTATCTCCCAATACTAGCAGTTGCATACCTTAGCAATGCCACCCTACACCTGGGTATATGGTACACAGCTATCAAACGTTTTCTCTGATAACTGGCAGATATCAATTCCTACGTTAAGCACATTTTGCTCATTGAGCTCCACCATAACAATCATTCTGATGTCTGTGGTGTGTGCTGCAGGTCTGGTCTCTGACAGTGTTCACCACCCTGGGGAGTGACCCCCCAACAGTCTTGTGTACCATATCCATGCCTGTACTATGCCCAGGACTGGTGTGGTGGGTATGGCCGCTGGCCACCTCTATAGTAGCACAATGCTGGCATAGGTGTGGAGGTGGCTGTCTGTCTATCCAGTGTGTGGTGGCTGCAAACACCTTCCACAGCCCACACTGCCAGCAATGTTGCCAGTATTGGGCTGCCAATGTGCATAATGAGGAGCAAGGTACCATGGGTATAGGCTAGACAGGGTGGCCTGGCCAGGGTGCATCTGCACAGGGCATAGGGCAGTGACAGGCACATTGTAGTGCCCGGCCACCACCTACACAGACAGGGTGACCTCAGTATATCCTGGTTGAGAGATCACTCTCACCCTGACTGTGCAGTGACCACAGCATGGCTAGGCACTCCCATAGTGCTATCTAGTATTTCTCTCAGGTGATAAATATGGGTTTCCTTTTGGGGCTCAGTCACTGATGTATCTGCTTGCTGTGTATGCTGACATCCCAGTTCTGGGTGCAGGCATCTCCATGGGCACTAGCAGACTGTTTGCAGCTGGTAGGTGTTGTGATGGAGTGGCTGATGGCTTGCACCAGGGGAATATCAGATAGTGGTGGGGTGCAGCATAGCATATCCAGGCTTAATGTCTGTCTGCTATTGTGTTATGGCTGTGTACAGAGCTGCATTGACTGCCCTGTGGGGTGTCTGTTCCTCAGCAGGACTAGGGTTAATGTTCCCCTCTACTGCCACCTTTGCAGGGAGGTAGACTGTGGATCTTTTGATGGGAGGCCCTGTTTGCCACCCTTGGCCCTGGGGGGTGGTGGTGGTGCATGGGGGCTACACCTGACTGAAACAGACAGAGATGTCCAAGGTGTTCCTGCAGAAACTACCTATCTCACACAGTAACACTGCTTTGGACCTGGGCCATGGCCTCTTTCAGCCATGGACGGTGCTGTGGACCTAGTGCTGGGCGCCTCACTGCACCCTCAGGGTGAGCACAGTACCCGCACAATGTGACGGTGTGTAGCTACTCTGTGCCAGTACAACACACGGTCAGTTCCCCCTACCAGGCCGAGGTGCTGTGGGGGTGCATTCCCCATGGTGTGTATCTGTGGACAGCTGATTTGCATGTGCAGTGCATCATGGGTGTGACTGGCACAATCCAACCCTGTGAAACTCCAGCACCTGCTCACAGGCTCTGATAAACCATAGGCCATCACACGTACATCTGTTAGCATAATGCATAGGTGCAAGACACCCTACAGAGTCTGTAATATAAGATGCCCACACTGGTAAAAACACACGTACCCACGCAGCTATGCACGTACCAATGCACGCAACCTCGCATGCACCAACGTACGTGGCTAGGCACACTCCGAGGGTGTTTTTCTGACACCAATACTCAACGTAACGAAAAACATGCCTCCTCTTTCCCTCTGTAATGTACAGGGTGATGCCTGGGACAGCCTTCTACGTTAGGCACACTGGGGACTCAAACCCATGCTGCCTGTAACAGCGGTCAGTACCATAACCATTGTGCTACAGCTCTGTTTCAGTGCTTTGTGTCTGTACGTCTTCTTACGTTTAACGCGCAGTAACGTGCCACGGCGCCCGGTAACGCTCGTTAATTTTTTAAACGCGCGTTAGTGGTGACGATGTACCGCCCATGTCCTTATTTGGGGTTTCTGTCACTACCGCGGCTCCTAACGCGAATTGCACTAACGCAGTTTAGTAAACATACCCCTAAATCTTAGTTTGTTCATGAAACAAAAGAGAAGCAATTTGCTACAGTGGCCAGGACGAAAACCTGTTAAGAAGGATCAACTTTCAGGATCATCATCTTCATCGATTTTTGAGGGAAATGGGAGATTGGATATTGCTCTGAAGTTTGCTGCTATTGAAGAATCTAAGGAGGATTGCTTAATATTGGGCGAATGATGGCATGTTTCCAAGAGGAAAGAAATGTACCAGATGAAAGACTATGGAAAGAAGAAAGGATAGGATATTAGATTGGTTATTCTTAATTAGTAAAGGAAGCAAGTTGTCTGCAATGGTGTGAGGGGTTTTCATAGTAGACAGCATTTTACGTAGTCAAAGTAAATTGTGAAGTGAGATTAAATGTGAGAGTGATACGGAGTTTAAGTCTTCTGTGGAAAGGAGGACAAACGGAAAGAAGGATTTCAAAAGAGAGCATTTCTCAAGAAAATGAAGAAAGAGTTTGCAGAATGGCAAGTGTGTTTAGAGGATTCCCTTTATGAGGGATCTGTAGTGAGAAAATGTTAATGTTTTTTTTTTTGGTTGAAAGTTATGTGCAGATACCAGTTTAGAGTAAAACATTTTATTTTGGCAAAGATTATTTCATTGAAATATTGCTTCTGTTTAGACACTTGAGGGTTTGTGGAGTTTTTTTCTTGTGCCAAAACTTTCCATTCATCTGGCTTGACTCTTTTTAAAGAAGAGACCTAGGTGGAACCAGTCATTGTGTGCTGGATTGGAGTATGCCGTTCAAAAGGGAGCTAGATGGTCCAGCGCAGAGTTGAGGGCAGTTGTCCAAGAAGTAATTTGCAGGTCAAGATTCTGTTCATCAAAATCGGGGGTGGGGGGGGGGGGAGGGAAAGGTGGGAATTGAGGCCAGATCCGCTCATTGGATAGAAGATTTGTTTCTTATTTCCTTTAGAGTTTTCATGGGTCATACATTTTCAGTCCTATTAGAAAGACTGAATCTAATTACGAAATAGTCAGACCAGGGGACTGAAATGTCAGAAATGTTGTAAAGAAGGACTGGAGAGTTAGTTGGGTAAAGATTAGGTCTAATGAATGTTCAGCTGTGTAAATTGGGAATAGAATGTGATGGGTTTACATGTTTCCATTTGTAAAAAGAAGTTCAATATCCTGCAGTCTGAGGATTTTCAGCATGAAGATTAAAATCTCCTAGGATTAATAAAACAGAGAAGCGTGTGGCCATGTCTAAAAGGAAAGAGGATAATTCATTGAATCCTTCAGAATAAGAATAAGGAGGACAGTATATAATACTGTAGTTGATAAGAATAGTGTTAGGAGGTGTTAATTATATCCTGATAAGGAGAGCTTCAATTCAATGGGGTTTTGAAGAGAAAAGGAATTCCTCCAGCCCACCTATCTTCTCTTGTTTTCAATACAAAGTAATAATCTTGGGGCATGCACTGCGTCGAGTTCATGATGTGTAAGAGGGAGGCAGAATGTGGTCAGGTCTTGGAAAATGCAGTAGTATGCAGGAGTACAGCTCTACTGTACACTTTTTGTTTTTAAATTGCTGTTGTCTGTCTGGCTAGTTGAAAGGACCAAGACTGGAGGGAGGGAAAGACACCGTGGTTCAACCTTTGGGCACCTTAGACCTCCAGCACTTTTACTCGGGCCAGTATCTGGGGGTTAGGGTCTCTCACCGTCATTGGTATGCCACTGCTGTAGGCAAAGGAGGTAGATTAAGGACCCGATGGAAGGAAGGTGAAGTAGATAGAGAACTAGAGAAATAAAGCTGAAGGGAAGAGATCAATACTAAAGATGGAAGTCGGGGAGGTAGTAAAAATAAGAGGAGAGAATAGAAATGTGAAATGGACAGGAGATCCTGGGAAGAGAGTTAACGGAAGAGAGAGGAAAGCAGAAGACTGAGACTGGGACTAACAGTATTAGAAAAATAAAATGGCCAGATAACAAAAGTAGAGAAAGACTTTTTGTTTTCAATTTAGTGACTGGGACATCTCAGTTTTCGGAAGAGTCTGGTTTCTTGGGGTTTCTGCCTAATTTCTGCTTGTGGTAAGTTCTTCTGCATTTGGGGAAGTATTCTGTTAGCATAGGATTTCTGGAGAGTGGACCCATGGAAGATGTGAGGCAGGAGGGACAAATAAATGAACTGAATGCATGAGTAGTATCAAATAAAGACTTTGGGCCCGATATGCCAAATGTTAGGCGGCGGATAGGCAGGTAAAATAGGCCCAAAACCATACAACAGGGCCAAATGTAGGTGAACTGGATTTTGAGCCACACTCATGCATGAATATTGATGTTGCACTCCATGACATAACCAACGTAATGAGCAGAGAATGTGCAAAGTCTCCACATACGTGTGGAATGCTGATATTCAATGATGGTGTGCAGCCAGGTAAAAGGGCAAAAACCATGCAAATTTAGGCCAGGGTTTCATCCTGTTTAGTGATGGTCGCTATGAAACTCCATACTCTTCACTACCTGGGCATGTGCTGGCCAATGCTGCAGTGAAACTGGGTAAGAGATTTTGAATGCCAAGGGATGTAATAGCTACCCAGACAACAGCTGAGGTGGAGACACCAAAGACAGGCAAGGCAACAGCTCCAGCAACATCTGCAGCAACTGGGTGTGGGCCAGCAAGGAGGAGACGTTACCAGATGTCCCGATCAAGGGTCATGTACCTGCAGCTGACCACCGAGGAGGGTTTCAGCGGTATCGCCTTGATACTGCCACCATCACTGACCTCTGTGCCATGCTCAGACATGACCTGGAGCCCCCAACTGCTAGAAGTCACACAATACCTGTGGCTCTCAAAGTGACCACTGCCCTGCCTTTCCTTGCCACTGGCAGCTTCCAGCATGTGGTGGGGATGACCACAGGTATTATGTAGTCTGCAACGTCATACTGCATAGATACAACAGCTGTCCTCAGATGGCTCAATGAATATGTCTGCTTCCCTGCCACTCCAGAGAGCAGACAGCAGATCATGCAGACCCTCTCTAGATTGCAATCTTCCCATTGGTGCTATGTATCATTGATTGCACCCATGTGGCCCTGAGGCCATCTGGCTGGGATGGGAGGGCCTAACGCAACAGGCACCAATACCACTCAATGGACATGCAGGTTGTGGTCAATGCCCACATGCTCATCACAGACCTATGTGCATGCTTCCTTGGATCCTACCATGATGCCTTTGTGCTATCACAGTCTGGCCTGGGCCAGGCCCTTGCCTCTGGACAGCTCAGTGATGGCTGGCTACTAGATGAGTGATGCATAACTGAAACACCTCTGTAAAGCCTTGCTTGCATGCTGGTATATGGCCGTGGGGCTGCAAGGGCTGGTGGCAATCCCTGTTGGGGGCATGGGGAAGTGTTGTGTGTGTATGAGAATGCCACATGTGGAGGAGGGGAGAGGGAGAGATGGGGCTGTTGGGTGGGGAGGCAATGGAAATTCTAGGACTGAGGCAGGCTCCAGAGTGAGTGGAAGGTAGTAACACCCTAGGTACGACAGCTGCTGCAGCTTACTCCTGCTAGTGAACATGTGATAGCAAACGGTGATGGCACATCACTTGGAGGCTCAACAGACGGGGATAGTAAAGTATAGGGCACTCTTTGACCACAGAGTTTGCAGGGTGTGACCAGTGCTATTGACTGTGTAGAGGGATTAAGCACATGGCTGCAGGTTTCACAGTGGACTAGGCAGCAACACCAGACAGCCACTCTGGGACTGTAGGAGACTGCAGGGATGCAGGGGTGGCAAAGCATAGTAGTGTAAGATGTCAAGTAATCAAGATAAATAGTGGGACTTATACGTTGAAGTGAACCTGCATATTGGAATTTGTGTATTATATGGTAGAATCTCAGTTTTGGCTTTGTATTCCTCTATCTATATCTCTATTGAAGTCCTTTGAATGTTTGCACTTAATTGCCTAAGAGTTTTTAAGAATGTATGGTGTTTGATTCTAATTATTTATTGTGTTATGAATTTTGTTAATGTTAGTCAGTTTTTAAGGCTGTAGGAACGATGATGAAGGTGACCAGTTGGATTGGTTGCAGACTGTTTTACCAGTAAAATCCATGGTTTGAGTTCCTGCCTGTCAATAAATATGGTTAACTAAATATGGTTAAAAATTATTAAGAGCTAAAAACTGCTTGTAAAAAGAAAGAAATTTGTTTTTTAAAAGTTGTTAGTAATATTTGTGTGATGTGCATTTTGAGAATTTTTTAGATGTTCCAGTATATAGAGAACAATTTGTACCACAATTTATCTTCATTAGTTGATTTTGTGGCACTTTTTATGGATGTATTTTTGAGCTAGTATAAGATGTCATACATGCATCTGATGTGATAGTTGTGATAATAGCTGGTGCAGAGACCACAATCCCTAACAAATGTCACAACAGTCATGTGTGCTCCCCCCATGACCCTGCAGGTGACAAAGAATATACTCTGAGGACCTGGCTCATGATACCATTGCACAACTCACAGACAGCGCAGGAGAAGAACTTCAATAGAGCGCTGGCACAAACAAGGGTGGTGGTGGAGCATGCATTTGGCCACCTGAAGAGCAGGTTCAGGTGTCTGGACAGGAGTGGGAAAGAGTTGCTCTACAGTCCTGAATGGGTCTGCCACATATTTATAGCATGCTGCATCCTCCATAACACTGCCATCCAGTGGAGGATAGACCTGCCCAGGAAGAGATGCATGTGGAAGCAGAACGCTGGCATGAGTGGCCGGAGGAGGAATACCATAGGGGCAGCCAGCATGTGACAGCAGCAGCACAAGCAGCATGGAATAGACTGATCCAGAATTTCTAGTGTGAGTAGATGCGTTTATTCCCTGAACCATCTTTCCCCCCCACATCTATATCAATGTGCCCTCTTCCCATCTGCATCCTCATCCATGCCCCCCACCCCTCTTCCCAGCTCATGTACTACACTCAGTGGTGGCACCTCCAATGCATTGCTCGCAGTCTCATCTGCTCCAAGGTGGGAGGCTTCATCAGGCTGTAAGCTGCCTGTCATCATTGGCATGCTGTGGCTTCCTAGAGGGGCCCCAGTCTTAGGCATCTGTCTAGTAGTTGCAATGTCATGGAGGGAGTGCATAATGGAGGCCATGTAGGCAGCTGTTTCACAGGCAAGGTGGCTCAGTGCCTCCTGGTGCCTCTCTTGGTGCTCTGCCATTTTCCACTGCAACTGTGTACAGTCCTTCAACTCCTGTCTGATAGCCTGCAGGCTTGTGATGATGCCCTTAGTCAGCCCATCTTTGCCCCTTCCTGCAGCATCTGCTGCTCGGCCGGATTTGCACAGGTGTCTGTTACTCAGGAATGGAGAACACTAGGTCTGGCAGATCCTGGGGATGACCCTGTGGCAGAGGAGGGAGAGGTGTTGGTACAATAATGGCATCCTAATTAGGCTTGGTGTTCATCCCAGGTGCAGTGACATTGTCGCCTTGTGCAGTTACACCATCACACAGCTGTGGCCTTACTCCCAAAGGACCTGGACTGTCAGCAGAGGTCTTGGAGGAGGTGTTTTTGTGGGAAAGCAGATAAAGAAGGGTTGGGGTGAGAGGTGTGTCCATAGTAGACATAAGGAGGTGAGGGATGTGTAGCCAGACACATGTGCAAGGATACATATGGCCCTATAGCACTAAAGAGCCCTGGTGGGGAGACCATACCCCAGATTATGGATTGGAGGGGCAGTGAAGGTATGTCATAGCACAGAGTGTAAGATAAATACATGGCTAGGACCCCGCCAATGTGTCTATAGGGCATGCAGTGCAAATGAAGGTACACCAGGTCTCAGAGAAGACGAGGGAGGGATCAGGATGCAGAGATAGAACATGAGGTTAAGGGAGGCAACCCAAGCAACAGGGGCTGGGAGCCAGTAGAGCAGGGGTCTCCAACTCCAGTCCTGGAGGGCCGCAAACCAGTCAGGTTTTCAGGGTATCCCTAATGAATATGCATGAGATATATATGCATTAGAAATAGCCTTTCAAACTGACTGGTTTGTGGCCCTCCAGTGCTGGATTTGGGGACCCCCACCTTACAACTCTGTCATGTATGATTGTGAGTGGGCAAGGTAC
Source organism: Ichthyophis bannanicus (assembly GCA_033557465.1). Lineage (NCBI taxonomy): Eukaryota > Metazoa > Chordata > Amphibia > Gymnophiona > Ichthyophiidae > Ichthyophis > Ichthyophis bannanicus. The sequence goes on from CM066034.1 coordinate 928,506,875, forward strand.
AGATGTCCTCGACATCAAAAGGGTAGATAGAATGTGTCACATCCCTCCTCGTTTCTCACCACCACCAAAATGTTGTCTAATAGCAGCACAAGCAGCAAGGTGTACGGCAGGGGTTCCCAAATCCAGCACTGGAGGGCCACAAACCAGTCAGTATGGCAGGCTATTTCTAATGCATATATATCTCATGCATATTCATTAGGGATACCCTGAAAACCTGACTGGTTTGCGGCCCTCCAGGACTGGAGTTGGAGACCCCTGCAGTAGAGCATGGTGGCCAGGACTGCACAAGCAAGGTGGATCTCGGGGGAAGGGTGCATGAAGGGCAAGGAAGGCAAATGCTGGAGATGGATATCTAGGCAACAGCCTAGAGTGTGCATGTGGCAGGGCTCCAGCTACACAATGGTCAGGCTGGAAGGAGGAGTTGCAGGACTGTTATGTTAGGGAAGTGTATGAGATAATAGAATGTGCACCCTGTGAGTTTTCTGGGGGTAGGTATAGGTGTGGGAAGATGCCTGTGAATATGTGTGGTGGGGATGTGGGGAGGTGTTTAGAGACATATCCCATATTCCAGGTGCTAACTCTACAACCCCTCTTGCTACACAGGGGTGAGTGTCTCTCAGTGCTGGAAATCTGTGACTGTGCAGCTGGTGATGAACTGACTACCTACTCAACATGGAGGATATGTGGGATGCCTGGCTGACCAGAACCTGTATACATGGACAGTGAGGCTATATACATATAATGTGCTGAATAAACTGCCTCCCGCCTTTTCAATTGGGCAATTGGCATTACCTGTGACATTTATTTATTTATATTCTCTTATATACCGCGCTATTCTGCATCAGTGCAGTTTACATTGAACAAACTGAAGTTACATTGAACAGGGCATTATAACTTGGAGATAACTATTTTACAGGGAACATGGGCTATGGAGGGTTAAGTGGCTTGCCCAAGACCACAAGGAGCACCTGTGGGACTAGAAACCCCAATCCTTCCGGCCCAAGGTTGCTGTCCTCTAGTGGGATTTGAACCCCCAATCTTCCGGCCTGAAGTACCTTGCCCCAACCACTAGGCCACTCCTCCACTCCTGTGTAGCATGGTGGTAGTGCAGGGTGGATGAGGGGCATGGCCAGATTGCACAGCTACGAAGACCTGTTCGGGTACTGGCAATTACAAAAGGATGGACACCTACAACAGGGCATTTGCAGGGATGGAGGGGCCAACGAAGGAAAGAGGTGTGCCATTCACCTCTTGCTGTCCCAGGGGTGGTGGTGAAAAGAGGATGTTGGAAGATTCTAGGCACCTGAAACAGTGTCCTACTTGCCCCCTGGTGCAGTGGTAGCTAAGCTATTCTGCTGTTACCCCAAGGATACTGATGTCTTCCATACAGGCGACCACCCTCTTCTACAGGTCAGTGAGGACTTGGGTGGTAGCTTTAGGTTCTCAACCAGCTTCTCCATAGCATGCTGCATAGCACCTGCCATTTCTTATTCCAGTAATAAACAGCATTAACCAGCCTGGCGATGTCATATCAGGCACACTTCTGGTTGTGGGCATTCCTTGCTCCAAAGAGGGTCCCAAGCTCCCTCAGGATCAGGCCAATGGCAAACTCTATTTCTGCTGGAGAGAAATTTTGCTTTTGAGTCCTCTTCATGGCTGCAAGCAGGATTCACAGCCCTAATTGCCCATATTTAAAGCCTACTTGGGAATGACAGAGCCAATCCATGGACCTAACCATGTGAATTGGGACATTAACATGGCTATGGATGGGCAGGCTGATCATGCCCTTGCACAAGTCACAGCCTCATAGATGCATTTAAAATAACCGCCTTACCACTCAAAATGGACAGTGGCACTACTCTCTGGCAGCAGAGATAACCAGTTATTAATGCTGCTGTGGATATCAAGCGCCTTGCCCATGCTACTAGTGTATTTGCAATATGTTATTGCACTGTATACCCATTTATCCCGATCCACACACTATCTCATGCAGGTAGGTCCACTGCCCTTCCAAGGTATGGAACTGCACACTGGGTGGAATAGGAAAGGGGGCATCTGCTGCATGTTGTGCAGGTTATGTATGGCAGGGCTCACTCTGCAGATGTTGCCAAATGCCCAAATGCTGAGTTGCCAGCCCATGCACTTGCAGGAGTGATGTATGGATATCATGGATATCAGACAATTTCAGTCTCATACACTATGGGCCCTGCAGCACAGGTAACAATGGGTAACAACTGGGAATACATATACCAGATAGCATAGCAATGCAAGATGGTATGGCCTATAGGAAATGTGGTACCATCAACATGACATACTATTCCTCTAGGAAGCCATAGGAGCAAAATATGATAGTATTTTATATATTTATTTATTTGCGTACAATTTGTATCCCGCTGCTTCCAGTGATCAGCAGCGGTTGGTATACATGGTAAGGTTGGTTGTACCGGCCAGTAATTAGGGGTATGTACAAAGTGATTAAGAGGGGGAGGTTGCACATAGCAAAAAGGGTTACAGATTTACAGCTAATTGATGTTAAGACTTCATACAAAGTATTTATATACATATTTACACAATCCTGACTGTTAAGACTTCACATGGGATCATTATATGGTGTTGGTGTTAGTGTTGATGATGCAACATTATATGGTGTTGGTGTTGGTGTTGATGCAACATTATATGATGTTGGTGTTGGTGCTGGTGTTGGTGTTGATGATGCAACATTATATGGTGTATATGGGATCATTATATGGTGTTGGTGTTGATGATGCAACACAGTATGTTGCATAATCAACACCAACATAATAATACAATTGTTCTGTGGTCATTGACACCTTTCTCAGGTACACACATAACCCTTGATCAATATATCTGAGATAATGCAATAGTCCCTATCTTCCTGATCTCTAGACTTTGAGTGAGGTGTGAATGAGATTTGCACTATTGTGTTGTGATGTAATTGTTGTGAATTGAACATACCATGAGGTGTGTATGGTATAGTGCCCATAGAGATTTGAATGTAAGGTTGCTGCCACCACGTATTTCAGAGGTCATGTGTAATAGGTTTGTGGTGGAGATAATACATCTGTAATGCAAATGTTGAGGCAAACCTCTCAAACCATCTCACTGCTGCAACTGGGTTACATGGCAACCCTGCAAGTCAGTCAGCCACTAGGGACAGTGCACTGGTAACTGCCGTCTGCCCGCAGCTGCATGTGTTATGGCACTGTTGAATGTGGCAGTGCCATTTCCACACCATGTGCATGGTAGATGAGATGCTGTGCAGGTGGTTGCCATAGCTGGCAATAGCTGTTGCATCTGTGTCAGTGTTGTAAAGGGGAGCCACACTATACTCCATGTGGTGACAATATGTTGTTAGCCTATGCTGTCACTATCGCCTGTGGGAAACCAAGGACTTGGGGAAATGGGCAAAGAAATTGGAAGGTGTGGGGGAGACTCCATGTAATGGGCTATGCTCCAACTGTACATGTGTCCAGGTACACTAGGGTGAATGGCAACAGGCATTGTATGCTGTCAGGGCATACACATGGGGTGGGTGCCAATTGGTCAGGGGTACATCTTCAGACAGAACTATACCAAGCTTGAAAGACACCTTCTACGGCTAACAAATCTGGTGCCCCACTCCACTTAACCATGTACAGTAACTCATTCTTTTTGAACTTCCTGGAAGTCCAGCAATGATATCAGTGCCCCCTTCTGTGCTTGTGCCCTATGCAGCCGCACTGCACACACAGCCCTTGGTACGGTCCTGAAGTGGGGGCTTTTGCATATAGATGGCCATCCTGGGCAGGATACATGATAGTCACCATGTGAGATGGGCCATGAAATGTTAAGCTGTTTGCCAGGGTGAACCTGTCTAACCACCCCTGGGAGCAGACAAGTGCAATCTCCTCAATATGGTCTCTATGTAGGCCAAGCCTAACATACATCTGTGCAGTTATGACCTTTGCAGACCCCCACAAGCATGTCAGCCTGGGCAGCATTCCCCCATACCCTGGGTGCAGAGGTCACCTGTAAAGTACACTGCACAGCCTTTAAAAGGGCAGTTACCGCTGCCTACACAACAGAGCCAGACCAAGCAGGGATGAAGTTATAAAAACTTTACTGTATCAAAACAAAGGAAAACACACATACAGATGAATATGATAGGGAAAACATATGTACACCTCCCTCCACCCATTACCTTGTCCCCCACCACCCTCAACCCTCTTCCACAAGAAGATGTAGTACCTGCCCCCCCTCACATGGTACTGATCCTGCCTTCCTCCATGCAATGGCTACCGCCCTTCTCCGCTCCCCTGGGCCCCTGGGTGCTACCAGCATAGCATAGCACTGTGTTTGTCATGGCCTCTAGACAGCTTCAAATCCCCTCTATTGTACCCTACACTGCCTCCTTCAGGAGCTACTGCTCATGCACCACAGCTGCCAATGATGGTATTGGCTCCTGAGGTGGCACAGAGTTAAGGGGGGATGATGCTGCATAGGTGGCAGGTCATGGGGACTGTGGTGGTAGCACACTGGGCAACCACACATGGGCTGCCGTCTGCATGTCCTTGGTGTTGAGTGCGAGGATCTGGAGGAGGTGGGATGGCACAATGGCAGCCCTCCTGTGCCAACAGCCTCCCCCAGCCTCGACAATAGCTGCAGTTAGTACTGCAGCCACAGGCCCAACAGGTTGCTCACCCTCCATTCCTGTAGGTTGGCTCTCCCTCACCTCTACTGTGGTGCCTGCCATCCCCTTGCCTGTGCTGCTGTACAGCTCCCCTAAGTCCTCCTCATCTGCTTGATCCTCCTTTTCCTCCTCCTCCTCCTCCACTTCTCCCTCCTTCTCTCCTCCTCAACCCTTTCCTCAGCTTCCTTATCTCGTTCCTGATCCTCCTCTTCATCATCCCCTTCATCTTCTTCCTCCTCCTCCCCTTCCATGTCTTCTTCCTCTTGTCCATTCTCCACCTGGTTGTTCTTCAATCCCCCTTCCTGCCCTTACCCCGAGCTTGCAAATGAGGAGGATGTCGTGGTGGTGGTAGAGAGGCTGGACTGGGAGCTGGCCTCCTTGAAGGTGTATCCTGCGATGCACCATCTTGCCCTCCTGCCAGTCCCTCTTGAGAGTCCTTCTGTCATTATGCCGCATACAGAAAAACAGTAGTTCAGTACATGTTTTGCACATGTGGATTTACATACCATATCATGGCTACATATTATGCAGATACAATGCAAAAGGTGCACATGCAACCCAGGTGACATGAAACCCAGGTTGATACATTGTGCAATGCTGTGGGCAGGGCTGGCCTGTCTGCTAGGTGGTCGCCTAGGGTGGCCAGCCTGGGTGGGGATGGCAGCGGAACACATGACTGGTCACACCACACCCCCCAGCTGCCATTGCCACCACCGTCCCTCCCAGCTGCCGCCGATTCCATCTCTTTTGCTGCCGCTTTTAGAAATATTGCTGCTGCCACTGCCCGCTTCTCCATCCCGAGACAGAATTAGCAGCAGCTGTGGGGGGCGGGGGGCGGCGGGTGGCGGCAGTGGCAGCTGGGAGGGGCGGCAGCCACTGGGGGATGGCATGGCCGTGGGACCCCTCCTTTCTCCTCCTTTCTCCTCCTTTCCCCTCTTCATCTCCCGTCTCTTGGTTCACTCATCTCCTTCCATGTTTTTCAGTACCATCATTAGGCTGTTGACTCTTAGGGGTATGTTTACTAAACCGTCTTAATGTGCGCCTGGCAATAGTGTGCAGGCTGCCATAAAAGGAGTGGGCGTTTCAGTCTTAAAGCAGCAAAACGGGAGTATCGCGCGATAACGTGCGCTGCTGCGCACATTATCGTGCGAGGCGCCGCTAAGCCCGTTAACGCGCGGTAATCCTAATTAGGTGCCCAGACATACAAACATTGAAACAGAGGTGTAGCATGATGGTTAATACACTGACTGATGATACAGGGGTCATGAGTTTGATCCCCCAGTGTGTCTAATACTTAAGGCTGGCTGAGGCATCAGCTATGACATGTAAGTATTGTTTCCTGCTGCACTTTATTTGTATTTTATTAATTGCTGCCAGCAAACACACCCTCACGTGCCGTAACCTAAGGTGCCGAATAAAGCACCCTATAAGGCACTCCATAGGGCACATTATAAAGTGCACTGTCCGCCACGGCATCCTATAATGTCCCCTATAGGGCACCCTATAAGTCGCTTCATAGGATACCGTATAGTGCACCTTATATGGACGGTAACCATAAGGTGCCCTATAGGGCACCCTCTGAGGCACCTTATGGGTACAGTACGCTGAGGGTGGTTTTGCTGGCAGCACTAATGTACATTAAAAATAGATAATGCTTTGGACAGCCCTATCAAATAACCCCACTGTGGGTTTGAACCCATGACCCCTGGCTCCACAAGGAGTGAAGTAACCAGTGGGCTACAGCTGCTAGCAAGGACCTGGTTGGTTGCAGAAGGACTATACATTACCACACAAACAGTCTGCTGTGGTCACCAGGATAGGGTTAGCCCACCCATACCCATGATGCACTGCACATGCAAATCAGCTGTCTACAGATGAACACAAGATGGGGTATGCACCCCCACAGCACCTCGGCCTGGTAGGGGGAACTGACCATGTGTGTTACTGGCACAGAGTAGCTACAAACTGTCACATTGTGTGGGTACTGTGCTCACCCTGAAGGTGCAGTGGGGCGCCCAGCACCAGGTCCACAGCACCTTCCATGGCAGAAATAGACCATACTGTAGGTCCCCAGCAGTGCTAGTGTGTGAGATAGGTAGTTCCTGCAGACACACTTTGGCTACATCTGTATTTTTCAGTCAGGTTTGACCCTTATGGACCCATAGGCAGATTATGTACCACCACCCAACTCACCCTCTGGGGCTGTGGGTGGGAAACAGGGTCTCCCACCAACAGATCCACATTTTACATCCCTCCAAAGGCAGCAGTAGAGGGGAACACCAACCGCAGTCCTGCTGGGGAACAGACACCCTACAGGGCAGTCAGTGCAGCTCTGTACACATCTATAAAGCAATAGCAGACAGACATTAGGCCCAGAAATACTCAACTGCACCCCACCACAATCTGATATTCTCCTGCAGCCACTGCACAGTGCTCCAGCAAGACACATACTAGCTACAGACGGTCTGATAGCTAATCCATAGGGCATGTTCCTGGAGAAGATGCATGCACACCAAGCAGATAAGTCAGTGATTGGGCCCCAAAATGGAACCCATAAATATCACATAAGAGAAATACTATGGGGGAGCCTAGCCATGCCATGGTCACTGCACAGTCAGGGTGAGAGTGATCTCCCAGCAGAACATGCTGTGGCCACCCTGTCTGTGCAGGTGGTGGCCGGGCACTACAATATCCCAGCATGTGCCCTATGCCCTGTGCAGATGCATCCTGGCCAGGCCACCCTGTCCGGGCTATACCCATGGTACCTTGCTCCTCATTATGCACATTTGCAGGCCAATACTGGCAACAGTGCAGGCAGTGTGGGCCGTGAAGGGTGTTTGCAGCCATCACACACTGGATAGACAGACACACACTCCCACACCTATGCTAGCATTGTGCTACTACAGAGGTGTTTAGCAGCCCTGGCCACCACACCAGTCCTGGGCACAGTGCAGGCATGGATATGGTACGCAATACTGGTGGGGGTCACTCCCCAGGGTGGTAAACACTGTCAGAGACCAGACCTGAAACACACTCCACAGACATCAGAAAGGTTGCTATGATGGAGCTCAATCAGTAAACTGTGCTTAACATAGGAATTGCTACCTGCCAGTAATCATAGCAAATGTTTGATAGCTGTGTACCGTATTCCCAGGTGTAGGGTGGCATTGCTAAGGTATGCAAGTGCTAGTATTGGGAGATGCACGCAGGGACCAATGTCCTGCCTCTACAGGAGGCATTGGCTAATGGAGCCTGTGGGTGTAGGTGTGTCTGCCCCTATTGGCTGCTGCTTTACGGCAGAGGTTCCCAACTCCAGTCCTGGTGTGCCAAACACTGTTCGGGTTTTCATGCTGTCCCTCATGAATATGCATGAGATGCATCTGCATACCATGGGGGTGGTGCATAGATATGCAGCACAGGCATCTTTATTAGAGGCAGCATGGAACCTGAATGGTGTTTGGCCCTCCAGGACTGCATTTGGGATACTCTGCTGTAGGTAATGCGCCTGTTTATGGAGTCTGTGCTCTGTAGGGTAAAATGTAGGTGTTTTGGGCTTGTTTACGCCATCTGCAATAAACGTTCTGTCTGTATTAGCGGGTAAAATATGGGGACTGGGTTGGCAGGCACCATAGCTGGGACTTGAACCTGTGACCTTCTACCTCCAAACACACTGGTTGTGTGCACTGCACCACCGTGTTGCCACAGAGACAGTGCATTCCCTGGTGATACCATGACTGTTTGTCCGGCAGGGCCTGTCTGTTGCAGTGCATAGCACCCACCTACACAGGGCTAGGCCATGGTCTGCTCTGGGCAGCTGCCACTGCCCCCCTCCACCACCAGTACCCATCTGCTGACATGCCCTTCTGCTGGTGGTGCTGGTGGTGTACAGTCTCAAGCCATCCAGTGTGCAGGTAGGCGGCTGCCTATGGTGCGGGTTCTGGGGTAGGGGTGCCTGCATAGGCGTCCACGCTTCCCCCCTACACCGCCTGCCAATGTTCTGTGCCCTTGGGGGTACCTGCTGGGTACTATCCCCTGTGACACTGTGATAAACACTCTCGTGTCCATGTTGGACCCTCATCAGTTTCTGTCTGGCTGCTGTTCAGTTTCAGCATTCCTAAGTGCCACCTAGGCATCTGCCTAGTCTGCACTGTGCCCCAGCTGCACCACAGCATGTGCCGCCTGCAGCCCTCTGTATCCCCTTTCCCAGCATCTGTCCAGTTGCCCATTCCGACATGCCCGCCCTGCTGTTGTGGAACATGTGCATGCCATAGGTAACCTGTCCAATGGAGAGGGAAACCCTGATCAGTGCTATTTCACTGTGGGATCATTCACCTTGTATGGGGACGGAGCGTAGACCCTTCCAAACTTCATATCTTTGTTTTGGGGATTTCTTGGGAGTGTTTTTTGATGTTTCCCATTGCTATCACTATTGCCCAGCTTGGTTATGTTTTTTTTACATTTACTTCTGTTCATTTTCAATGTTTATTTGCCCTTTTGTTCCGTGCACATGTATCACACTTATCACTTTTTGTAGGTTTCCCTGGTTTTGCTGTACATTGCTGACGGAAATGGTTTCTTTTTCCTTTAAATCAGCTCTAACACCAGGGTTTCACTGGCGTTAGTTTTTAGCCTCGGATTTCACAATGTTGGTGTGCAGGGAGCCTCTCCCCTCCCACTCTCCAGCCATTGACCCCTTCTCTCTGCCCCTGGGGAGCCTTCCTCCGCCCTCCGGGAGCCTTTCCCCGCCTTCAGCGCTCGTTTGTGCCGCAGCGCGCGTTATCGCGCGATATGGTACCTGTGCGCCTTAAAAAGTGCCATCATTGTGCGATAAGGTACCTTATTGCGCGATATTGTCGCAGAGCGCACGTTAAGATGGTTTAGTAAACATACCCCTTAGATCAGGGGTGGGGAACCCTGGTCCTGGAGAGCCGCAGACCAGTCAGGTTTTCGGGATATCCCCTAATGAATATGCATGAGATATATATGCATTAGAGATATCCTGCCAACCTGACTGGTTTGTGGCCCTCCAGGGCTGGATTTGGAGACCCCTGCCGTACACCTCTGTCATTTAAGATTGTGAGTGGGCAAGGTGCAGATGTCCTAGACATCGAAAGGGTGTATAGAATGTGTCACATTCCTCCTCGATTCTCACCACCACCAAAAAGTTGTCTAATAGACAATATTTTGGTGGTGGTGAGAAGTGAGGAGGAATGTGACACATTCTACCTAACCTTTTTGATGTCTTGGACATCTGCACCTTTCCCACTCACAATCTTAAATGACAGAGGTGTAAGGCAGGGGTCTCCAAATCCAGCCCTGGAGGGCCACAAACCAGTCAGGTTGGCAGGATATCTCTAATGCATATATATCTCATGCATATTCATTAGGGATATCCCGAAAACCTGACTGGTCTGCAGCTCTCCAGGACCAGGGTTCCCCACCCCTGCCTTAGACTAAACTCTTAGAATCTGTATTTGGTTGGGAAGCCAGGCCTCTATCTCTGTCAGTCTATCTGACATAGCTGGCTGTATGTCTTTGTGAGGTTTGCTAGTGAACATAGCCAAAACAGAGTCTATCATCTTTCCCCCAAACCCACCTGCCCCCTTTCTCCATTTCTGTGGATAATGCTCTAATCCTCCTCTTTTCCTTGGCTCCCAACCTGTGGGTCATCATGGACTTCCTGTACTCCTTCTGCACACACACGCAACTGATAGTTACAATCTGTTGCTTTCTTCTTTAGAACCTGAGTGCAATTTGGCCATTCCTTTCTGAATACACTACAACATATTTCCACTCTTCAGTCCACTCTGGTCGGGCTAGTTATATCTCCTCCTTGCTGCTCCCCCTATACATCATCCCTCTCCCCTTCATTCTGTGCAAGATTCAGCTGCATGGCTTATTGTCTGCCAGTCATGCGATGCTCATATTACCCGTCATCTCAGGTCACATCATTAGCTTCCTGTGCATGTCAGTATTCACTGCAAGGTTCTCAGACTTACCTATACATGCGTTTATTCTGCTCCTGATCATGACCTTTCCTCTCCTATTTCTCCCTACACCTCCTTTGGGAACATTGCTAACCTGGAAGATCGCTTCTATCTGTGCCTCCCCTCCATCACTGCCAACTCCAGATGTTCATCTTTACACTTCGCTGCTCGCCATGCCCAGGACCTGTGTTCGTACATCAGATGTCATCTCTGTCCATTTTCCAAGCTGGACTACAAACTCACCGCCTTACGGCTGCTTTTGGATCTTCACCCATCTAATCCTCTGTTCTCCAGCTATGTGTTTCCATACCATTCCCCTATGCATATCCTACTCTCCAGCTGTTTTGTTGTCTGTTTTGCCTAGCTTGTAATCTCAGAAGAGCAGGGACTGTCTGTCCTGCACTATGTAGGCCTTATATTGCTTTATAAATGAGCAGTAGTAGTGCTAGCTATGGTAGCTGCAGTGGTGTTCATGCACATAAATCTGCACCGTGTTGAATCATACCTCCCAGTGCCTGTACCCTCACCTAGCATGTTAGGCTGTCAGTAGAGGCTGATTGAGGGCACCTTGGCCCTTGCAAGGGGGACCATGACCTGGAGGTTTCTGGTACAGACAAAGCGACATTGTGGCTTTGTGGGAAATGGACACTTTGTCTGCAGTACACACTGGGGAGTAGGCAGGACAGGGTCAGTGTTGGGCACACATAGTCTGTTGCATGATGGTCTCCTGTACATGGCTGTTTCAAGCAATGTGACAGCTTTTGGTGCCCTGTATATGGCTCATGGCTCTCTGTGTCCTTTGTCATAGCATTCTCTCTGTATCTAGCCTCAATATATCCTTGAGGGCTAAGGCCTGGTTTGTCCCAGTGTTTTCGGGCATTGCTCTTGTAACCAGAGGGGCAGAGTTCAAATCCCACTGTAACTCTATACCTGTGGCCCTTGCATGTCTGATTTTCCTCAGAACAGATGTTTTGCATGGTATTCCTGTGTCTGAGGCCACACAGATGCTGTTGCTAGGCCTGGTGTCAGTATGGCACACTGGATGCCCTGGCATTTTTTCTTACACATATACAGTTCTGGCACCAAATGCCAGATGGTCCTACGTGGGTGTCATTCCTCTCAGACATTGCTTTTGGGACATAGCTATTTGATCTGCATATTGTGTGCTGGACTCCAACTCGTGGCTGGTAGGTTTGGGCATGTGGTACATTTTCTGGTCTCACAGACTACACAGCGGCCACTGGGCAGACCCTTCACAGTGAACATAAGAACATAAGATATGCCATATGTCCTCCCTGTCTTGATTCCATCCCCACGGATATTGGTCGTAAAATTGCCGGGCTCAATATTTCCTTTAGATTCTTCTGCCTTTGCCAGACGCATCGAACTGTGCAATTCTCTAATCCAGGTATGCTGTTAAGCACATTGGCATGACGTTTTATGATGCGTTTTATAGGAGTGCTATATGGAGAAAACGGAGTGATTAAATTGACCTGCTGATCAGATTCTTCAGATGGAACTTTTTCCGGAGGGTACAGCAGAAAGTCTCGATTGTAATGCAATGCTCTTTTATAAGCTTTCTTGATGACCGGGGCAGGATAACCCCGTTCAGAGAAATTCTGTTGTAATCTTTTTGTTTGATCTTTGAACTCTGCTAGATCTGAACAATTACGTCTGTATCGAAGAAACTGACAGTGGCAAGCTGTTCCGAAGTTGTACTGGATGTGCACTGTCGTAGTGCAAAAATGTGTTTCTATCCGTTTGTTTCCGATACACAGAAGTGATCCATCCCTTTGAAGTTTTTTTAATGTTAACATCCAAAAAATTAATTCGTTCGGTGTGATGAGTCAGAGTAAATTTTATATTAGGATCTCGATTATTGAGCCAATTGAAAAACTCCTGCAATTCTGTTGTTGTTCCTTGCCATAAAATAAAAATGTCATCGATGTATCTTCGCCATACTTTTAAAAAATCTTGATAGGGAGAGATGTCAATCCAATTTTGCTCAAACTGTTGCATATATAAATTGTCCACAGAGGGGACACACGTGGCCCCCATCGCTACGCCAGACAACTGATGGTAGAGCACCTCTTCAAAGATGAAATAATTGTGAAACAGTGTTAGAGTAGCTAATTCAGACAAAAACCTCAAATAATTATCTGATAAGTTCCCTCCATTACTGAGGGCTTCCATTACCCAAACATGAGCTTGTCTTTGCGGAATGACGGTGTACAGTGAAGTGACATCTAACGTTGCCAAAATAATGTCCCGTTGCTTAGCTAATTCAGTATGTTTTTGTAAAATTCGCAAAAAATGAGTGGTGTCTTTAATGAATGACGGGATTGATGACATTAAAGGTCTTAAAAATGAATCTAAAAAAATGGAGAGGGGTTCAAGTAAAGAGCCCCTTGTGGAGACAATTGGCCGGCCAGGTGGATTCAAAATATCCTTGTGTATTTTGGGCACCAAATAAAATTTGGCGATGGTGGGATCTGAGGGATTTAGGTAATGCCATTCCTTTTTAGAAATGAGTTGTGTCTCCAGAGCCCATGTGGTGATTTGTTTAATACGTTTCTGAAGATGCTCACATGGTGACAATGGACTTAGCAAACCACCCTCTCTGGGTTAGGGTGGGTGGAACATGATCTGCCCCAACAGACCCACACTCTCACTCTTTGCAAGGAGGGGGCAGTGGAGGTACATGAGAACAGGCTGTGGGACCAGCAACCCCAGTCCTGGTGGTGAATGGACAGCTGCTGAAGATCTGCATTTGGGACAGGGCCACTGACAGATAGGAAGCAGGCCCAGTCAGCTCAGCTGCCCCCCACTACAATCTAACATTCACCAGCAGAGAGCAGTCAGTGTGCACCTGCTGCACCCTGCAAGGTGGTGCAGACATACAGATACTACCTGCAGACAGTCTGCTAGCTAGTACATAGTGCATGTTCCTAGAGAAACTGTGTGCACCCAAAACTGGGATGTCAACACACACACAGGTATGTCAGTGACAGCCCCAGAAAAGAGAACCCATAAATATCACTTGAGAGAAATACTGTATAGCACAATGGGGGAACCTAGCCATGCCATGGTCACTGCTCAGTCAGGGTGAGAGCGACCTCCCAGCATGACATGCTGTGGCCACCCTGTCCATGCAGGTGGTGGTCGGGCTCTACAATATCCCAGCCATTGCCCTATACCCTGTGCAGATGTATCCTGTCCATGGCACCCTGTCCGTGCCATACCCACAGTACCTTGCTCCTCATTATGCACATTGACAGGCTAACACTGGAAACAGTGCAAGCAATGTGGGCTCAGTAAGGTGTAGGCAGCCACAACACACTGGATAGACAGACACACACTCCCAGACCTATGCCAGAATTATGCAAATATAGAGGTTTGTGGCAGCCCTGGCTGCCACACCAGTCCTGGGCACAGTGCGGGCATTGCTATGGTATTCAATACTGTTAGGGTCACTCCCCGGGATGGTAAACACTGTCAGAATCAATAACTGAAACACACACCACAGATATCAGAAAGGTTGCTATGATGAATCTCTATCAACAAATTGTGTATAACTTAGGATTTGTTAGCTGACATTAATCATAGCAACCTTTTGATATATGTGGAACCTGTTCCCAAGTTTAGAACGGCATTGCTAAGGTATGCAGGTGCCAGTATTGGGAGATGCTGCTCCACACAGGGCCCAACAGCCTGACTCTCCATGATGCTTTGGATAGTGGAGCCTGTGGGTGTGGGTGTTTATGCCCCTGTTGGCCGCTGCTCTAGGACAGAGGTTCCCAACTCCGGTCCTTGTGGGCCAAACACTCTTCAGGTTTTCATGCTGTCCCTAATGAATATGCATGAGATACATTTGCATACAATGGGGGCGGTGTATACAAATACAGCACAGGCATATTTATTAGGGACAGCATGAAACCTGAATGGTGTTTGGCCCTCCAAGACTGCAGTTGGAAAACTCTGCTCTAGGGATTGCACATGTTTATGGTGTCTGTTCTCTGTAGGGTAAAATATAGGCGTTTCAGGCATGTTTATTTTATCTGCAATAAAGTTTCCTTCTTTATTAACATGGTTTAATACTGGGTAAAATATGGGGACAGGGTTGGCAGGAGCCACAGCTGGGACTTGAACTTGTGACTTTCTGCTCTTGAACACACTGGCTGTGTGTACTGCTCCACACTGTTACCACAGGGACAGATCATTCCCTGGGGATACCATGACTGTTCGTCAGACAGACCCTGTCTGTTGCAGTGCATGTCACCCACCTAAACGGGGCTTGTCCATGGTCTGCTGTGGGCAGATGCCACTGCCCCCTCCGCCACCAGCACCCCTCCGCCACCATGCTGCCATGCCATTATGCCAGTGGTGCTGGTGGTGGCAGTCCCAGGCCATCCAGTGTGCCGGTAGGCAGCTGCCTATTGTGTGGGGTTCTTGGGTAGAGGTGCCTACATAGACATGCGCGCTTCCCCCCGGCACTGCCTGCCAATGTTATGTGCCCTTGGGCAATGTTCCCTCTAATTTTCTGTAGGCTGTGTGCGCATAAAATATCAGCTGTGTGCAGCTTTTGAAGGAAGGTTAAATTTTTGTGCTCCACATAATGACACTCGGAGTTATATACTTTAAAATTTGACTACATGTCAGAATACAGTATGTACACCACATTGATTTTAATCAAATTAAATGAAAATAGACAATTATTAAATAAAGCGGGAAATTTATAGTAATTACAACATTTTAAGACGTCTGTGTTGTTTTCTATCAGAATCAGAGCCATAATATTTGTGCGCTCTGTTGTAAAGTATGTGCGCTTGCTCGGCGAGGTGTGTACGCGCGCACACGCGCACAGCTTAGAGGGAACAGTGCCCTTGGGGTTACCTGCTGGGTAATATCCCCTATGACACTGTGGGACACACACTTGTGCCCATGTTGGACCCTCGTCAGTTGCTGTCTTGCTGCTTTACAATTTTGGTATTCCTATGTGCCACCTAGGCTTCTGCCTAATCCTCACTGTGCCCCAGCTGGACCACAGCATGTGCCGCCTGCAGCCCCCTGTATCTCATTTACAGCATCAGTACAGTTGCCCTTTCCTACGTGCCCACTCTGCTGTTGCTGCACATGTGCATGCCATAACAAACCTGCCCAATCTAAATGACAGAAACCCTGATCAGCGCTATTTCAATGTGGGATCATTCACTTTGTAGGGGGACGGAGCATAGACCCTTTCTAACATGATATCTTACTTTTTACGCTTTGTCAGTAGTGTTGCTTTATGTTTATCATTAATATTACTATTGGACAGCCTGGTTATTGGGATTTTAAATGTGGTTCTGGTCATTTTATATGTTTATTTGCCTGTTTGGTTCCTGCACATGTATCACAACTATCACTTTCCTGAGTTTTCCTGACTTTGCTGCACATTGCTGACTGAAATGGTTTCTCTTTCCTGCAAATGTGCCTAACGTGAGGGTTTCACTGGCATTAGTGTTCAGACCCGGATTTCACAGCGTTAGTGTGCCTGGAGCCTCTCCCCACCCACTCTCCGCCCATTGACCCCTTCTCTCCGCCCTCTGGGAAGCCTTACTCCACCCTTCAGACCCGGATTTCACAGCATTAGTGTGCCTTAAAGCCGCCCCCGTGTTATCACGCGATAAGTGACGTTATTATCGCGCGATAACAATAAGTCCCAAGAAACTTCTTAGTTGTTTCTTTGTTGTTGGAGGAGGAAAATTCCTGATGCTTTCTACTTTACTCATTAGAGGTTTAATTTTTCTTCTTCCCACTAGGTGGCCCAGGTATTTTACCTCCCTATTTGCAAAGGCACACTTCTTCGGGTTTAAAGTGATTCCCGCTTGCTTCATGGAGCACAAGACTGCCCTGATCCTCTTTAGATGCTCCGCCCAGGTGTTACTATGGATTATGACATCATCCATATATGCAAAAGCATAATTTTGGTGGGGTCGAAGTACCTGATCCACTAACCTTTGGCAGGTAGCCGCTGCTCCATGCAGTCCGAAAGGCATCCTCTTGAACTGGAAAAGGCCAACGGGGTGCTGAACGCAGTCTTCGGCTTCGACTCCCTGGTGAGAGGGATTTGCCAATATCCTTTTGTCATATCAAGGGTGGTTAAGTATTGAGCCTGTCCCAGCTGGTCCAACAGCTCTTCAATTCTTGGCATTGGATATGCATCAAAAACTGATATGGCGTTTACCTGCCAGAAGTCAATACAAAATCTTAAAGATCCATCAGGCTTCGGCACCAGGACTATGGGGCTATTCCAGGGACTCTTTGACTCCTCTATTACTCCCATGTCCAACATCTCCTGGACTTGTGCCACTACTTCCTGTCTCTTGGCTTCAGGCAAGCGGTATGGCCTTTGACGAACTAATTTCCCAGGTGGAGTTATTATTTCATGGGCAACCAAATGTGTCTCCCCAGGTATGGGTGTCAACACATCTGGGAATTCTTTAAGCAATTTCCTAATTTCTTCCTGTTGTACCACTGTCAGGTCCTCACCTATTTGGGGCTCTGATTTTTCTTTACAATCAGATACCTGGGGTCCCAAATCTTCCTCTTCATTCACCTCCCTCTCTCGGGCACAGGTGGCAGCTAGGCTTTTAACCCCTTTGACGTCAGTAGAACCAAAGCCTTTGGTTCCACGCTCAGAATTTTCCAGGGATGTGACCTCCTCCACAGGTGGAAAACCCAGCCTCTCACAGATCAATTGGGCAATTCTGTCTCCTATCTTCACGTGATAATCATTCTGTCCAAAATTAAATAACAGAACTTTAATATTGCCCCTGTAATCGGGATCAATTACTCCCGCACCCACATCGATGAAATATTTAAGGGCTAATCCGGACCTTGGGGCTACTCTCCCATAGCATCCAATAGGTATTTCCACTTGGAGACTGGTGTCAACTAGGGCTCTCCCTTGGCTAGGTACAGTCACATTTTCTATGCTGCACAGGTCAAACCCAGCAGCTTGAGGGGTTGCCCGCTTAGGAGCTTGGGCCTTCTCTGTGACCCTATGGTACTTTAGGACGAATGTCTGCTTTGGGGTAGCTTGGTCTTCTGGACGCTTAACCATCTTTTAGCTGGGGTCTGAGGACTTCCAAATAAAGGCCCGGGAGCTATTACCATTAAACCTTCTCCCTCCTTCTTTCCTAGTCCTTCCACTAGACCCTGCTTAAATCTTGGCCAGTCTCTTCCTAGAACCAAATCAAAGGGTAGCCTAGGCACCACTGCTAACAGGACTTCCTCTTGTTCCCCCAGGCACTTAACCTTTAGCCTATAGGTGGGATATGATGTTGCAGCACCATGAATGCATCTGATGTGAACTTGGCTTTCAGGGGTTCTAGGCACAAATCCTTCTTGGGCCTCTATCCTCTTCCAAAGCCTTTTTGACATCATACTCTGGTCTGCCCCAGAGTCTAACAAAGCATTTGTGGTAATTCCTTGCACATCAACCATCTAAAGAAATCCTTCTTTGGGCTGTTTTAAATCCACACCCATTAAGCTAGTGTGTGTCTGGCATCCCTTTTTTAAATGTCCCCATTTTCCACATTTGAAACATTTCTTTCTACTCCACTGTGTCATCTGGTTTGATACAGTACATTCACTTTCAGAAACATTTTTAATTATTTTCTTTTCTGATACAGCACATCTTGCCTCAGCACCAATCTTCAGAGGGCCACCCATTCTATGGCAAGCCTGCGTGGCTTCCAAGAATCTCTGTGCTAGCATGGTTGCCTCTCCAAGATTTTGGCAATTTTGCTGTATAAGGAAAGTGTGCAAATCTTTAGGGACCGCAGACATAAATTGTTCAAGCATTATAATGTCTAATAACATTTCTACCGTCTTTTGCTCAGGCTCCAACCATTTTACAGCTAAACCTCTGATTCTCTGACTCAGAGCCCTGGGTGTTTCACCCACTCTCAATGTAGTAGCTCTAAACATTCGCCTATACTCTGAAATAGACAACCCTAGGCGATCTCTAATAGCAGCCTTTACATCCTTATAATTCAAAGCCTGGGCTGCTGGCATTGCTCTATAAGCTGCAAGCGCCTTTCCAGTTAATGAGGCTGCCAGCCTTACTGCCCACTGGGTCTCTAGCCATGCTAATGCTTGTGCCACTCTTTCAAAAGACTCTAGAAAATCATCAACATTATCATCTGGAGTTAGCTTCCCAAAACTAAATGCCCCAATTCCTTGATTGAGTCCCACACTGTCCATATGTGGTGTACCAGTATTTACTGCTGGTCTTGCATCTGTTCCACTTTGGTTCTGCAGCTTAACTAGGGCTTGCACCAGATCAAGCACTGGCTTCTGCTGGTCCATTAAGGCTTTCATAGCAGTGTCCTGAGCCTACTGTGCTAGCTCCTGTTGCCTGCTAAACTGGGCTGCCATCCAATCAGCTAGTTCCCTTCGATCCATCTTGATCCCTGCAAGAAACAAAGAAAAAAAACAAAGTGCACCACCTTCCAAACAGGTGTGTTTTTTTCTACTTTTTTTTTTCAATTACCCCTGTGCCTTACTCCCATCCATCACTAGACATGCCCAGGTACTTGTTACCTTATGCCAGTGATGAATCCAGCTCTGCACAGGGTCTTTTCCTCCTGGGACAGCTTCCTGGAACATCCACTTCTCCTCCAAAGTGCAGTTGAGGGAAAATCTTTTTTCCAGCTTTAAACTTGAACTTTAGTTGTAATCCTCAGCAAGTAAATCCCTTTGTGCAAAAGCAATCCGAAAAACTACGCCATTTGTCAGACGGCTGCCTGGGTGAGAATCTTCACAGTCTTGGCAAGTGCATATATCTATATGATTTGCAAGGGATTGTGGGCAATGCAGTTCATTCACACCAGACACAGCTGCTCACAATAATTAGTTGTGCTTTTGGGTAAAGCCAATAAGATATTTATTTATGGGGTTATTTCTCCCAACACAGATATGCTTGGTAGCACATAAATCAGGTTACTTGCTTTCAGTGTTAAACTTGGAAAAACAAAATCATGAAACAACATTTGAACTTGTCAGGCAATCAAAGCAAAAGAAATAAGACCTGGTTGATAACAAACTGGTCTTTTCTGTAGGCTTAGCTAATATTTTTTTAGCATGTATCAAACAACAAACCAAAAGCTACAAAGAAAGAAAAAAACTGTTCTTTTCAGGTTAACTTCTTATATCTTCACACATAGATTCAGAAGTGATTCTCTCCTAGCTCACAAGCAATTAGGTAAGGCTCAATTGCTAGCAGTTATCCAGCTGAAACCCCTTAGCTGGCTTGCTTTCTACTGCGTGGCTAGAAATCTTACTCAGGAGCTTTTCTGAGTAGATTAAAGAACAAGTTTGTATTTCTTTGTGATGGTTGCTGTACTTTATAACAGAAAATCACCAAAGGAGTTTAGACAGAGAGCAGTCCATGTAAACAGATTCTTCATCTGCTATCACCCGCTCTTCTTCAACAAGCATGGGTTCAATGTCATGGATTGGCATAGATGAATCTCCCAATGGAGCACTTTCAGGAGAATACTTGTTTCCCTGCTGTCTTTCAAGGTTATAGCTAGGGCATAGATCAGTGTTCATACCTGAGCTTCCATTGCTGTTAGAGTTCCTCTCTATATAGCCCGGCCAGTATGTAGTCCAGTTCTTATGTCCAGCCTTCCAATCCAGATCCCTGGACACTGGATCTCTCTTCACATACCTTCTGGCACGGGTCTTAGGGTCCCTTCCACGTGCAGCCGTCTCTCTCACAGGTACCGTCTGGAGATTCCTAGCTCTGCAGCACCATTCCTCTGGCTTTCCCCAGTCCAATGGTGTATGCTGGCCCTTGGAATGCCTCCCAGTATACGTACTGCTCTGGACTCTTCTAGACCTCTCAAAGGCTTTTTTTCCTCTTTCTTCCAAAGGGTTTCTTTCCCTCTCTGTCCGTCCGGTTTGGCTTCTGCTTCTGATGATCCTCCTGATGATGAAGATGATCAAGCTCAAGCTGCTTCTCTGTAGAATAAACTCTACCTTTATTCTGCTTAGATGAGTGCTCCTCCCTAACACAGCGCAGCTGTGCTGAATCAGGCCCTGCCCTTTGAGATGAGTGCTTAGGGATTACCTCATAGCCCTCCTGATTGAACACACGTTTCCCCACTTCAGCTCCTCTAATGGCTGTTGGAAACCTGGTGCATTCTGGGACTGGTAGTCTTTTATGGGAAAATTCTGTTTTCTTATTTCTACCAGAACTGACAGGTTGCTTGTTCAGAGTCACTTCACCTTTTCTATAGCTCCTTCCTGAGCTACGATAAGCTTCCTTATCACACTACATGTTCAGTAATTTTGTTCTTTATAATGGTTTCTACCTTTTTTCCCAGTACTGATGTCAGGCTTACGGCCTGTAGTTTCCCGAATCACCCCTGGAACTCTTTTTAAAAATGGGCGTTACATTGGACATCCTCCAGTCTTCAGGTATTACAGATGATTTTAATGATAGTTCACAGATTACCAATAGCAGGTCTGCAATTTCATATTTCAATTTTTTCAACACCCATGGATGTATACCATCTGGTCCAGGTGATTTGCTGCTCTTCAGTTTATCAAATAGTTGTAATACATCTTCTCGGTGTATCGATATTTCTTTCAATTCTTCTGCGGCATCACCTTTAAATACCATTTCAGTCATGGGTAACATCCCTACATCTTTCTCAGCAAAGACTGAAGCAAGGAATTCATTCAATCTCTCTGCTATGGCCTTGTCCCCTCTTAGTGCCCCTTTTACCCCTCTATCATCTAATGGTCCAACTGACTCTCTCATGGGTTTTGAATGTACTTGAAAAAGTCTTTATTATGCGTTTTGCTTCCACTGCAACCATCTTCCCAAATTCTCTCTTTGCCTGCCTTATCAATGCCTTGCATCTAACTTGCCAGTGTTTATGTTGTTTCCAGTTTTCGCCATTTCCTGAAAGATGCTTTTTTGGCAACAACAGACTCTCTGACCTCACCTATAAACCATGCTGGCAGTTTTTTGGACTTCCTTCCACTTTTCTTACAGCGTGGAATACCGCTGGTCTGGGCTTCCAAGATAGTATTTTTAAACAGCACCCATGCTTGATGTAAATCTTTAACCTTTGCAACTGCTCCTTTTAGTTTTTTCTTAACTATTTTCCTCATTTTATCATAGTCTCCCTTTTGAAAGTTAAAAAGTAGTACTGTGGATTTCCTTGCCATCTTTCCTCCATTTATTAAATCAAACGCGATCATGCTATGATCACTATTGCCAAGAGGCCCCAACACCCTTATCTCTTGCAACAGATCTTGTATTCCACTAAGCACTAGGTCCAAAATGGCTTCCCCCTCTTGTCAGTTCATGAACCAGCTGCTCCAAGTAGCAGTCATTTATTTCATCTAAAAACTTTATTTTCCTTGCATGTCCTGCTATGACACTCTCAGTATATACCGGGGTAATTGAATGTTTGTTAGCTTCCCTGATTTCTTTGAGCATTTTTTCATCCATTTGTTCATTCTGGCCAGGCGTTTGATAGTACACCCCCACTGCCATCACTTTCCCCTTCCTCTTTTTAGATGGAATTTCCATAGAGATTCTACAGTGAATTTGGTTTCCTGCTAGACTTTAATACTTTCTGACTCAATGCCCTCTCTAACATAGAGTGAAACCCTTCCATCAATTTGATCTGCTCTATTATTACAATATTGTTTGTATCCAGGTATCACATTATCCAACTGGTTGTCCTCCTTCTACCATATCTCTGAGATACCAATGATATCTAACCTCTCAATTAGTGCTATATATTCTAACTCTCCCATCTTATTTTTTAGACTTCTAGCATTTGCATACAAGCATTTTAGAGGCTGTATTTTATTCATATTAATCTGGTTATTGGTAGGCAGGGGTAATTTGGAATCTTTAAGTTATATCTGCTCTGTACTTAAAGGCATTTGTGTTTCTTTTGTCTTTATTAGAAACTCTCTGTTGATATGTCCTAACTTCAATCTTTTGCTAGTATCCTTCAAGGATACATTGTTCCGAACCATACACTCTTGGGCAACTCTCGGTTTTCCCCTATTATTTAGTTTAAAAGCTGCTCTAGCTCCTTTTAAAAGGTTAATGCCAGCAGCCAGCTTCCATCCCGGTTAAGGTGGATCCCATCCATTTGGAAGAGCCCCTCCTTTCCCCAGAATGTTGCCCAGCTCCTAGCAAATCCAAAACCTTCTTCCTTGCACCATCGTCTTATCCACACATTGAGACTCTGGAGCTCTGCCTGCCTTTTGGGTCCTGCGTGTGGAATGGGAAACATTTCGGAGAATGCTACCCTGGAAGTTCTGGATTTCAACTTCCTACCTAAAAGCCTAAATTTGGCTTCCAGAACCTCCCTACCACACTTTCCTAAGTCATTGGTACCAATATGTACCAAGACAGCAGGCTCCTCCCCAGCACTATCTAAAACCTTGTCTAGATGGCGTATGAGGTCCGCTACTTTCACACCAGGCAGGCATGTTACTAGGCGATCCTCATGTCCCCCAGCCATGCATTTATCTATATGCCTATTGATCAAATCACCAACTATAACGGCTGTCCTAACCCTTCCCTCGTGGGCAGAAACCTCGTGTGTCTGATTAGATGGAGATGGGATCTGTATTGTGCCACTGTAAACTACACTGTACAGTATGGCATCACTCTGACCCTTTGTGGATAGCAGACAGGTAGCTGTTACCTGGATTTGGCACTGTTAGAACTGAGAATCTGTGGTTGGCAGACACATGGTTTGACCAAGTATGTCATGTTATATGGTCACAGTGGGGCTTTGTTTGTGTCTACATGACATCAGTGGAGGGACGATACAGAGGGTAGAGGTTGACTGTTCTGTGGTACCGACTAGACTAGTTTGCATAAATGCTGGTGGCAGGGATGTCATCAGGGGATGGCAGTGGAAATGTTATGACCTGCAAGGCATGTGGCTGCATCGCAGCAGACTCCTACTCCTCGTGCAACCAGCTGACTGCATGTGGTTCTGTCATGTGGGTATGCATGCCATGTAAGAGGCCAGACTCACCCATTGCAGCTTCTACCTGCTCACAGAGGCACTGAATGAGGTCTGGGTTCTGCTGCCTCATCGTCCAGAACCTGCATTTCAGGGCCTCCAGGGTTCTCCTCACACCAAAATCCCTTTGGGAGGAAGATATGACATTAGGAGGTGGCCCTTTTGTACCCAAACACAACCTGAGGCCTGTGCCTCTCCTCCCCCACTTCCACACTGTTCCCAACAGCTTACACTCTATCTGCCATCCTTCTTGCCTTCTAGAATGCTGCCTCCCATCCCTCTACCACTGCCCCTGCGGTCCCCTTATGATAGTCTCAGTGTAGGCATCTCAGTTGCCCTTCAGTTTTGCGGCCTCTACTCTTACATAGTGGGCCCACTGACACCCATCCTCTCGACTAACACTCCCTGCACACATTTCTGCACCCTGCCTCTACCTTGCTGCTTATCTCCTCTTACCCTCACACCATCCTCGGCCTTCTCCTGCCCCTCCTGGTCACCATTCACCTCTTCAAGCTCTCATGCAACTGATTCCCTCTCTGTGTAGCTGCCTTTCCCACTTGTATGGGCCAGCCCATGACACACCCATACTCCCTTTATGCTCACCAAACCCCATGAGCACTTGCCTTCTCCTCCAGCTGATGTTACTTTTCCTTTCATGGTGCCATACAGGTGCCAAGGTCACACACTACTCAGGATGAAATATTCATCTTCGGGCTGCCAGATAGCAGAAGTTAGCATTGCGCAACTGACAGCTGCTACTGTGGCATTTTTGTGTATAGTATATCAGCCCCACACCATAGAGACCTATGTAAATGCCACTTATAATAGGCACTAGTACGGGTACAAACACTGTTAAGTAAATTATCTGATGTCGGAACCAAACTAACAAAAGGGAAAACGGAAAGAGCTTATTCCCTCGCCGTAGAGACTCCTTTTTAATTTTTAATTAAATAGATTTAATAACTTAACTTCATGATCGCAAAATTATGGAATCCTCCCAGTACAGGTACTCCTGGTATAGGTTCAATGTGGCACATTTTGGACCATTAGATTAAGGCCCTGCTTCAGGCATACAGGATTCCAAACAAAGGCATCCTACTCTTCATGCCAAAATCATGAGGTGAAACCCGCAAACATTTAAAATGTATGGCGTCTGACATCATTGAGACGTCAAAGGGAAATTCAGCCAGTGCTGTCAAAGAGGAGGCATACTGTTGTATTGTCAGAGGCAAGTCCAGCCAGTCTTATGAATGGGAAGATAGATTGGAAAAGAAAGTCCATTAAAAAGGAAAATCTCTTCATCGTCAAACCCCAAACATAATCAGCGAAAAAAGCTGCCAAGTCCCGAATGAAAACAAACTGGGCACAAATAACAGCAAAGTAGACCACTCCAGTTCAATACTGAGTCCTGAAAGTGAGACAGTCCGCAATCTAAAGATCCATCTTTGCTCACATTTCTGAAGTCTGCATTTGGAATCATGTAGGCCTGAAGCAGGGCCTTAATCTAATGGTCCGAAACGTGCCACATCGTACCTGTACTGGGAGGATTCCTTAATTTTGTGATCACGAAGCTAATTTTTTAAATCTATTTAATTAAAAATTAAAAAAGAGTCTCTGTGGTGAGGGAATAAGCTCTTTCCTTTTTCCCTTTTGTTAGTTTGGCTTCGACATCAGATAATTTACTTAACAGTGTTTGTACCTGTATTAGTGCATTTTGAGGCCCTATTACTGTGGCATTATTGCACATTTTGGTAGATGAGTGGTTTTGTGTCAGACCTGCACCTGTGTCAGGCAGCATTTCTCTTCGAGGATGAGCTATTGTGTCTACTTAGTTCGTGGCTGGCTGGTTGTTTGCTATAGTAGCAGTCATGGCCGTGACTCTGATGTGCAGGATTGTGCGACATTGCAGGGCCAGCTGCAGACACATCCCAGTAAATATTCTCCCTTGACTTATAGATATCTTTTTTTTCTTTTTTAATGATATATACAATAAGTCATCAAGAACAAGCTTGTAGAGAAAAGGATACAACATCAAGAACAATGTATAAAGAAAAATGCAATGCAAAAAATGGAAAATATATTATATCCTGCAGTCCTCAATAAGGGGGTACATAAGAAATAAAGAAATGATAGAGGGGCCAGAGGAACCCCTCTAAATGCTGTCAGGAAATAAGCTAAGAAAACCAAGAGGGCTTTGGAGGGTCTATGGCCACTCACTAATACTAATACTGCACAAGATCATACATTATCACCAACCCTATCTGAGGAGGAGGATGTAATAGGAACTCTAGAATTAATAAACACAGAAAGGTCTGCATGTTGAAAGAAAAATAAATCTTTGTGACCTATAAACTACTACACACTTACATGAAAACCTTAAATAGAAAGTAGCACCCAATTCCAAAACACATGGTCTTAATAACAAAAACTGCCTCCGATGCCTCTGAATATCTTTAGAAACATCTGGAAAGACCATAATTCTGAGACCGTTTAGTATAATACAATCGTAACAACCAGTCTCTATCAGACTGCAAAGCAGATGTCACCAACAAGGTAGACGTTTTCAATGGCTGAGACAGGAGATTGTAGCAGGTCAGAAACATTTATAACATCCATAACAGGCAAATCTTTAGAAACTCCACTGACTCTCTTCCCTGAAGGCAGATACGTATAAAGCTTTTATGATAGGCGGCATTAACTCCGCAGCTACAGCCAAAATCTCCTTCAGATACTCCTTAAAAAGATCTACTGGCAGAACACCCTTAATAACTGGAAAATTCAAATTCTCCAGGACCAAGCAGGAAGTCAGTCCTCACATATGGGTGACATTGGCGCCGATGGAGCCCCCATGCAGAGCATTTCCCCAGATATAAAAGAAAGCCTTTGGGAATGCAGCGCGCATGCGCAGTCCTGTTCCCGCCCAAAGGTGCCATCTTGCTCAGTCTTCTTTTTTCCACGGAGCCCAATGCAAGTGTGTCGTGGTCACCCATGAAAAAGTTGATTTTTTCAGTGTGGATCCGTGTTTTTTCTCGGTTCGACGCCGGTTCCCTTTTCCGCCTGGGCCCGATACACCAGTATCGAGCCTGGACTTCATTTTTCGGTTTTTGTCCTTAGAGACTAGCGTTCGCGCCATTTTTCATTTTTTCCTGGCAGCCCAGTCTTTTGACCTTGCAGGGGCTCTTTTTCCTACAATGGCTGCCAGCGGGTTTAAGAAGTGTGATCAGTGTAAGAAACTGATGTCTCTCACCGACACACACGACTGCTGCCTCCGGTGCCTTGGGCCCAACCATGACCCGCTGGTCTGTGTCCCGTGTGGCAAAATGTCCTCCAAGGCATTGAGGAGCCAGCAGCATCAACGCAAAAGGATGTTCTCTGATTCCACATCCGGCTGAGCCCGGACTTCATCAGAGGCCTCAACGTCTCGGGAGTCTGAACCCGAGCGTCGTCGGGGCTCCTCTGAGAGGGGGTCTCCTTCGCGGGAGCACCACAGGAAGAAGAAACCCGCGAGGGTGGTGTCGGTGGACGCTCTTGGCTCCTCGAGGGCCAGGTCGCATAGCCCCGACCGGCGCCCTGGGTCTTCAGAGTCGGAGAGGCCTGCTAAATAACCTTGTGTAGAGACGGAGGCCCCAGGTCACGTGAGTACTGTAGTCCTCGTGGACTCTCCTCCGGGAGAGCCGACATCGGGCCCAATGCGATCGGTGCCCGAGTCGGAGGCTGCTGGGTCTCCTGAGCTCGGACTCAGATTGACGGCCTTGGAGAGCAGTTTGGCTGCCTTCATGGAACAGCAGCGGGTACTGATCGCCGGTCTCACCGGTGCATCTGCCCGGACCACTGGGATCTTGATGTCCAAGTCGATCCCGGAGGCCGAGCCAATCCTCAAGTCCATGAGATCTCAAGTCGATCCTCGGCCAAGGTCACCCTCGATCTCCCGTGTGGGACCGAGGTCGTCGATGCCGGTGCCCTCGGCGTCAGGGCGGATGGCATCGGTGCCCGCTCGACCGGAGCCGCTTGACTCCTCCTCGGAGGGGTCAGGATGGGAAATGGAGGATGAGGAGTCCCCGGACACTTTTCGGACCCGTTGCGTCCCTTCGGACTCACCGGAGTCTGAACCTCAGAGAAGGTCCACCCCGGAGGATACCTGGTTCTCAGACTTCGTGAGGGACATGGCCAAGGCCTTGGCCTTCACCGCGGACCCCGAGGAGGAGCCTCAAGCCGAGGAGCTTGAGGCATTGCAGTATGACTCTCCCCCCAAGGAGGCCTTTACTGTACCGGTTCCTCCGATGCTGGAACGGTTGCTCTTCTGCATGTGGGAGGCGCCAGCCTCGACGCTGGTTCTTAGCAAGTTGGTCAATTCCATTTATCGAGTTCGCAAGAGCCCTGGGTTCCAGAAGGTACAGCTGCCGCACCACTCCATGGTTGTGGAATTGGCCATGCTTGTCTGAAGCGTCAGAAGATGCACTCCTCGGTGCCTCCAGGCAGGGAGGCCCGGAACCTGGATGCCCTCGGTAGAAAGTGCTTCCAGGGCTCTATGTTTGCTTGCTGTGTCCAGACTTACCAGCTGTACATGGGCATGTACCTTCGAGACCTGGCAAAGGAGATTGCCGGGTTCTCTGCTGGTCTCTCCGAGGAACCTTTGCAGAGGTTCACAGCTTTGTCAACTGGGATCCGAGAATGCTCGAAGTTTATGTCTCGAGCAGCCTATGATGGCTTCAAGGCTTTAGCCTGAGTATCCGCGGCCGGCATCGGTGCACGCTGTCAGGCCTGGCTACAGTTATCGGACCGTGAGCCATGGGTGCAGGACAAGTTGGTTGATGTCCCTTGCCGAGGTGTAAACCTCTTTGGCAAGCCCATGGCTGAAAAGGCTGCAGAACCCGAGTCCGAAACTCTCACCAGGACAAGGCTCTCCAGGAAGACCTCGGCCCCCCCTCCCCCCCTGTTATCCAAGTTCATACCCTTGTTCTATGTAAAACCAAACAGAATGTGTGTTTGGTCATTTTGTTATACTGTAAACCGCGCTGATGCCGAATAGTGCGGTATATAAGCAACTGTAATAAATAAATAAATAAAATATAATAAGAAGGGCTCGGGGAAAAAGTCCTTTTACCCAAGGAAATCATCTGCCTACAAATCTTACCCTCAATACCAGGCCTCCACAGCTCCCCAACAGGGTCAGCAGGCCAAGGGGCAGGGACATGGGCCCCGTAGGCAGAAAACCCCCAAGCTACCAGCTCCGGCTCCTGCACAGCAGGGAGCGGGGTTTTGACTCCAGTAGCATAGCCTCTCCTTCTCAGCTGGCCCCTCTCAGCACAGGAGGCCGGCTGACCCTGTACGCACACAGGTGGTCAGCCATAACAGGGGATACCTGGGTGCTCAGCATAGTCCAAAAGGGCTATTTGCTCCACTTCAACCAGTTACCCCCCTCCTACTTTCCAGGGGAGCCTCCAAGACTCCCTCTATACAGGGACTTACTCCTTCAGGAGTTGACAAGTCTTCTAGAGGAGCAGGCGGTGGAACCGGTGCCCCACCACCTCAGGCCCATCCTCGACTTGCAAAATCTCAACAAGTTCCTGGTGAGGGAAAAGTTCAAGATGCTTTCCCTTGGAATACTGCTGCCCTACTTCCAGCAGGGAGATTGACTATGCTCCTTAGACCTAAAGGATGCTTATACTCACATCCTCATTCATCCAGACCACAGACAATATCTCAGATTTGTAGTGGGAGGAAATCATTTTCAGTACAGAATACTTCCATTTGACCTAACCTCCGCACCCAGGGTTTTCACCAAATGCCTGGCGGTGGTAGCGGCCTATCTCAGAGTCCAGGGCATATTTGTCTTTCCATACCTGGACGACTGGCTCATCAGGGGTCAGTCTCCACAGGAAACCAGACAGGCCACCCTCCGCACTGTCTGCCTTCTACAGCATCTGGGTTTTGTCATAAACTTCGCAAAGTCCTCTTTGCACCCCTCACAGAACACAGAGTTCATAGGAGCAAGACTGGATACCCTTCAGGCGAAGGCTTATCTGCCCGTAGACAGGGCCCACAGACTGATGGACTTGGCTAGACAGTTCCACAGCAATTCTCTGGTTTCCGCCAGGCAATTCCTGAGACTATTGGGCCACATGGCATCCATGGTCCATGTTACTCCAAATGCCCATCTGCACATGAGGCCTGCTCAGTGGGGCCTCAGAACTCAGTGGCTGCAAGCCACAGGACACTTGAGAGACAAAGTAAGGGTGTCCAAACTGCTGGCGGCCTCCCTGCAATGGTGGCTGCATCTCGCGAATCTAGTGCGCGGAGTGCCTTTTCAGCCACCACCACAAACAAGTACTGACAACAGATGCTTCTCTTCAGGGTTGGGGTGCGCATTGCCAGGGGGCTTGCACCCAAGGCCTCTGGTCCCCTTGGGAGGCCGCACAGCAGATCAACCTCTTGGAGCTGAGAGCTATCCGCTTGGCTCTCCAAACTTTCTCTCATGCCCTCTCTCACCAGTCTGTTCTGGTTCAGACGGACAATCAAGTCGCCATGTTCTATGTGAACAAACAAGGAGGCACAGGATCCCGACTTCTGTGTCAGGAGGCTCAAGCCTTGTGCTCATGGGCAGTCCAACAGGGCATAGTTCTCAAGGCGGTTTATCTGCCCAGCCAAGAGAATTACCTAGCAGACAGGTTGAGCAGGATTCTGCAGCCACACAAATAGCAGTTGAATCCTCTGGTGGTCCAGCGGATCTTCCTAAGATAGGGTCTTCCAATCATCGATCTCTTTCTCAGTCCACTCAACCGTCAACTGTCCAGGTTCTGCTCCAGACAACCGCATCCTCTGAGAATAGCAGCAGATGCGTTTCTAATCTCTTGGTCTATGGGCCTACTGTATGCGTTTCCTCCCACGCCTCTAGTGGCCCGGACCCTTTTCAAGGTGCTTTGGGACAAGGCCTCAGTGATCCTCGTAGCCCCCAGATGGCCGAGGCAACCGTGGTTTCCACTCCTTCGGCAGTTGGCTGTGGACACTCCACTCCCTCTGGGGGATCTCTCTTGCACCCCAACCTCCAGTCCCTCAATTTGATGGCCTGGATGCTGAAAGACTAGTTCTAGCTCCCTTACTGCTACCTAGGGAGGTGGAGGAGGTGGTCTTGGCCTCTAGGAGGCGCTCCACTAGAAAATCTTATGCCCTCAAGTGGCGTAGGTTCTCCACATGGTGTGCTCAGCACAAGGAGGATCCTTTTTCGTGCCTGGTGCCAGTGGTGCTGCAATATTTGCTTCACCTGTCCGACCTGGGCCTTAAATCCAACTCTGTTTGGGTCCACCTCAGTGCTCTGTCAGCACACCACTCACCGGTGGAGGGTCACTCTCTGTCAGGCCACCCTATAGTGGCCCGCTTCCTCAGAGGCCTCCTTTTGCTCAAGCCTCCGATTCGTCCACCTGCACCTGAGTGGGATTTGAATGTGGTTTTGCAACAACTTACTTGTCCACCATTTGAGCCTAGGCTACTTGTCCTTTATGCTTTCTTTCCTGGAAGACATTGTTTTTGGTAGCTCTTACCTCAGCCAGGTGAGTTAGTGAGCTGCAAGCTCTGGTCTCAGAGCCACCATACACAAGGTTCTATAGGAACAGGGTGGTCTTACGGACTCATCCAAAGTTCCTTCCTAAGGTTGTCTCCTCCTTCCATCTCAATCAGGAGGTGGTTCTTCCGACTTTCTTTCCCAGGCCGCATGCCAGCCGGGCTGAAATGGTCTTGCATACCCTGGACTGTAGGAGGACGTTGTCCTTCTACCTTGACCGTACGCAGGGACATCGAAGGGCTGTTCAGCTCTTCGTATCTTTTGACCCTAGTAAGCTGGGGTTACCTGTCTCCAAGCATACCTTGTCCATCTGGGTGGCAGACTGTATCATCTGGGCGTACAGGGCAGCCGGCCTCTCCTTGCAGGGTCGAGTCACGGCCCACCGTGTCAGGGCGAAGGCTGCGTCAGTAGCTCATCTCCGCTCTGTTCTGTTGGCAGATATCTGCCGGGCTGCTACTTGGTCTTCAAGCTAGACTTTTGCGGCCCATTACTGCCTCGAGAGAGAGTCCCGCAGGGACAGTGCTTTCAGACAAGCGGTGCTCCGTAATCTCTTTGGTGTTTAGGAAACTCCTACCCTCAGGCCCTGGTGTTGGGCTACTGTTCGGGGGCGTTCTCAGAGAAGATTCTTATCACGCATGCAGGGGCTCTAGAGGGAGATCATTGTTCAGCTTTGGGTCCCCGGTAGCCTGAAGCTGGGGAGTCCCATATGTGAGGACTGACTTCCTGCTTGGTCCTGGAGAAAGAGTAGTTACTCACCTGTAACAGGTGTTCTCCAGGAGCAGCAGGAATCAGTCCTCACAACCCTCCCTCCTCCCCTAGGAGTTGCAGTCCTATAATTCATTTTGTTTTTTGCTGTCTTTTAGCTATGTCATCAGACTGAGCAAGATGGCACCTTTGGGCGGGAAGGGGACCGCGCATGCACGCTGCATTCCCAAAGGCTTTCTTTGAAAGCTGGGAAATGCTACGCATGGGGGCTCCGTCGGCGCCGACGTCACCCATATGTGAGGACTGATTCCTGCTGCTCCTGGAGAACACCTGTTACAGGTGAGTAACTACTCTATCCGAAGGTTGGCAGCTCATGCAGAATTCTCCAGACTTTCCACGTTAGCCTTGAACAGAGTATTACCTTTAATTTAATGCTGCGTTAATGTCTCCACATGAGTTCAACACAGTCTCATGTTCCTCTGTCTTCTTCTTAACCATATCAATAGTAGCTGCACAGGATTCCAACTTTTGAGAAATAGCAATTACCTTTGAAGAAAACCCAGTAGTCTGTCGGGCAAGAGCATCCGAGAGCGTTAATAGCGTCCCAGATGCTATCCAATAGATATCTTTTAAGAGGTGGCCTTGGTTGTGGGCTGGGGGAGGGGGGTCAACACCTCCTGCATGAGTTCCTTGTATGGGGCAGGGACTAGCAGGCTTGCAGCCTATATGGACACATGATCTGTCCCTAGCACCCAAGAAACAACACACAGACCACCTCAACATATATTATGTCTGGTTTTGGCTCCTGGTCCCCATCCTCATATTGACCCTTTTTGCCTCTCTTTGTTTCCATCCGCTTTGTGGAAATCAGTGGTCAGACAGTGCCAGATCAAATGACATGTGGCCCCATCAGGGACGTGTGGCAGGACCCTTGCACCATATGTCTAGCCACTGTTGCCTCATTTATTTATTTATTTATTTAACAGTCTTTTCTATACCGCCCCTTCCAGAGATCAGGGGCGGTTTACATTGAACATTAAACAGAACAATTGTATACTTCTGTATACATTTACAAGGAACATTATGCTTTAACTATATACAGGTGTACTTACAGGGAACATATTTTGAACATTAACTATGACAGAGCTTTTCAAACTATTTACAATTTATTTACATGGAACGCAATATCATTACCCTATGGATGATGGGGGAAGTGGCTATGGGCCAACCATGGATTTGGTTGATAGACATGTGCAGTGTTGTGCCATATTGGTGTGCCTTGGTTGCTCAGTTGCACTCACTCTATGATGATGCATCACTGCCCTTTGCCTATGCCTGCAGCAACCGCTCCAAGCCTGCCTACTGCCCTTCCTTCAACCATTTCCTGCCATCCATAGCTTACTCACATGCACAGCTGCAACTGGCTTGCCCGCCATATGTGAAGGAACAGCTTCAGATTGGCCCTGTGGTGGTCCCTGGGGTACAGCACTCCCTCCCAGCACAGCACCATTTGTACCAGGGCCTCAGCCTCCTCCATGCTGAAGTTTTCCTGTCACCTTCAGGATGCCATTTTACTAATAGCTGTTCCAAGGAGGGCCTCCTACTCGTGGAGTGTGCCAATCAGAAACAGGCATTGGCATGCAGGTCTTGGGGTAGCTGTGTGTGGAATCATGCTATCACATGCGTAGCAAGAGGATAATGTTCCTTGTGTTTTGCAGTGATGCCCTCATTGGGCTTTACGCCTTATGACACTGAGCATACTCTTACTCCGGCAGCCCTTTGCATGGTACATTGGTAGGTACTCCTCCACGCTTTGCTATTACTGCACAAGCATTTTGGGAGGGCCGCTGGGTTGCATGGGTTTGTCCAATATGGCTGTCTGTTTGCAGGCCGCATACACGGGTTGTGTGCTACCTCACGCACAGCCCTGTCTCTTCATATTCCATGTTTGTCCGCTTATTTGCCGCCTTTCTGAAGATTCAAGCTATTTTTTGTGTGGGTGTTTACACCGCATATTGCCTCCTTCGATGCCTTTCCGAATATTGGACTCTTTATTTTTAAGAAGTAAAATATAAATTTATATAATTTAAGAGACAAATGCATACATATGCCCACCTCCTCAACTTCTTCCTCCATGTCGGCCTACTTAATGTTTATTTGTCTCTAATGCAGCCTGACATCAAAATGAGTTTGAAGCCTCTGATTTAAGGAGCACTAAATGCTTTTACCCCCAAATACCATCAAACTTGTACTGTAAAAATGACCAAATCTTTGTTCTGAAATACATAGGAAGGGAGTTGCTTTTGATGTTGCTGTATGCCTGTCTTGTTTTTTAGTATGACACCAGAAGGAATTGTGTTTGTGTGTCGGCATGGACATAGCTTTTGCTTTCTTTTACATCTTTCCCTTGGAAGGGTTCACAACAGGATGCATCTAGATAGAATGATGTATGTACCATAGTTCCTTCATTGTGGTGATCATGGAATACCATAATGAAGCAGATTTTCTTTGCACCCATAAAACAAATGCAAATAAATCAGTGATAATGTAAACTGAAAGTATCTTTTTTTTTTGGATAGTTTTAAGAAATAATTTGATCATTGCCCTTCCCCATTGCAATATGTTTTGATTGAGCTTAACAATAATTTATATTTGTTTTATGTACATATTAGTAGGCAGGTCTTGTTCACATGTGTAATTAAATTTCTGGTTAGGGATTTTATTTTCAAATTAAGATTCTAAAACATTCTGGCCGAAGGCTAGAGTCAGCTATTGAGGACTGAAATGCTAGCTAGGGCGTGACTGAGGATGACTGGCCGGGTAGTTAGAACTTCATATTATGAGTCAGATGTTGTCATGGGACATATGCAAGACTTTCCTTGGCTTCAGGCAGTCTGTATGACCTATATGAACTGCTTGAAAACAAAGCAT
Organism: Ichthyophis bannanicus; assembly: GCA_033557465.1. Classification (NCBI taxonomy): domain Eukaryota; kingdom Metazoa; phylum Chordata; class Amphibia; order Gymnophiona; family Ichthyophiidae; genus Ichthyophis; species Ichthyophis bannanicus. Next base: position 928,541,807 of record CM066034.1, read on the forward strand.
CTGGTTTCCCAGTCAACAAATTAAAGTGAAAAATGATATAACACTGAAATAATTCAGTAAGAGAAAATATCTTTATTACTAAAACTTCCTTTCTACAAATTTGACTTCCTGATGTATACTAAGATTCCTTTGTGTCCTTGCTGGTAGCACTCTAGGGGTCTTGCAAAGACTATTGGGTAGTTCCCTGCAATTACAGCATTTCCTTAGTAGGCTAAGAAGGAGGTTAGAAAATGACTGGGCATACACGCACTAACCTCCCCTCTCTCCCCCACACCACCACCACCACCACCCTAAATTTGGAGAAACTACCTGTTAATTTGAAAGTTGTTGTTTCCTTCGAATGCATGGTTGCAAGTCTTCCATAAATTTATAAGCTGCCCATAAAATAACTTTAAAAAATGGACCTGCCTTTGAGGTTTGTAATTTACAATAGGCCAGGCTGTCCATAAATCTATTTTCTGGCTCTCCCTCTTAGCCTGCAGTGGAAAGCAGGCCCAAACCTGACCCTGCCTGGTACCCTCTGATATCACTGGGTGCCAGAAGGGGCATATACAGCCTGGTCTCTTCAGCCGAAAAGATACTGTGACTGCCAAAGGAGAAGAAGAAGAAGAAGAAGAAAGGTCAGATAAAAGGAGAGAGGCCCCAATTTCTGAGGGCACCCCTCTCCCTCTGCATAGTACCTGACAATTGGCCAGGCAGGGTAGCCAACTCCCAAAACATGATTCTGACTGCCAGTTTTGTTGGTCAGTAAAAAAGTTGGATTGTCAGTAAGTATCTGTCAGATTCTGTGCAAAATCATTTTTTGGGTATTTGGCAACCCTTTCTGAAGGTGCATAGTACAATACTTTAGCAACTGCAGTTGTGGAGGGCTTTCAATATATCCAGAGGTTTGTGCAGGCTACTGTGAGCATTCACTTCAGGGACACTGCTGTAACCCCTTTTTGGTACTTTCTTTGTGTCTGCACCCAAGGAGTGTGTGGGTTGAAGGGGAAGACCCTCTTCTTACTTTCAGAGCTTGCATGGGAATGGGGGAAGAGGGGAGAGATTCTCTTCAACGTAAAGGTGCTATGCTTCGTGGACACCTTCTCCTTTTACAGCACTCACTCTTCGCTCTCCTTAAAGAGTCTGCAATCCAGGCAAGGCATTGACCCAATAAAAAATGAATAGCCCAATATTCGGTAGAGTTCATCTGATTAGCAGTACCTGCTAACAAGATAAAATCGTCTGGCAATGATATTCAGTGGCATAATCTGGACAGTGCTGATAAATATTACTGCAGACTATCTCGGCAAGATCCGGATTGTTCCAAGATGGGGTCGAATCGGGGCAAAGTGGAAGATAATCTGGATAGTTATTTGGATAGGAGCACCGAATATTGGCACTATCTGTATCACTTAGAACAGCAAAACAGCTGTTCTAAATGCTATATGGTAGCTATCAGGATAGCGGGATGAAAATTGCTATCTGGATAATGCCGGGTAGCCAGCATTGAGTCTGGATATTCCACACTGGCCATTGTCTGGATACCAGAACTGAATATCTGGTTCCAATTTAAACACTGAAGCCAGTGTTTAATAAAAATGCCAACCAGGGATTTTAAATGGGACAGAAAGGGCTCAATATTCCAAGGCATTTACATGGTTTACAGAACTGTAAACTATGTAAATGATCCTAAGCTGAAAATCCACGAGTAATGTCACTATACGTCCTGACGCTAACCGCTTAGCATTGGGGTGTGTCGGGGGCATTCTGGGGCGGAGCAGAGGCGGAGCCGATTGCAAACTGGTCAGCGGCGATATTGAGCTACTGCCCAGTTTGCAATTTACAGTGAAAGCCAGGCGCAGGAAATCCTGGCATAACTTTCACCGCATATCGCTAACCAGGCAGCAGCTCAATATTGCCACTGCCCGGTTTGCGAACGGGCTCTGCGGCGACCCCAGATAATGTTTAGCGGCTTTAATTGCACTAGCCGCCATTGATGAATATTGGGCCCAAAGTCTTTAATGGCTGATAATTTCAACAATGAAAAATACCGATCAAATGATGAAAAAAGGTAATATGTCTTGAAACCTTTTGGTTCACATCTCCAGAACTCTGGTATCTGTCTTCTCCTTTTCTATGAAACTCTGAACTCCCTCATCTGCGACTGAAGCAGCGTGCACTCCCATTTAAACAGATGGATCTCCGTTCCTCTTCCTTTCATAGCTGCACTTCTGGATGATCCAAGCTCTGCAACCTGAAAGACATTTCTTCACAAGCACAATCCAATGGCAACATCTTCACCTCTTTCACTTTCTAGCTTCTGAGAACACACTGGGCATGTCTGTGTGGACCAATTCCCAAATGTTCTTTGGGTCTTTGGCTTGTGGAGTCACAAGGGGTGTTAGGACTATCCCATCCACCCTAATATAGAACTCTCACACCTTTGACTCAAGCCAACAAAGAGTCAAACTCATGACTCTCTGGACCAGAGATTGGCAGCTTGCAGCTGGGGCCACATGATCTGAGCTGGAGTCCAAGAAAGATAACCTAGAGGAAGCAGAGGAAGACGCCTGCCCTGGAGGAGCCCATTCAGCCCAAGGGGTGTGTCTTATCAGTGACCATATACAGTATAAGGAGAGCCAGGCAGTCACACCCTTGCTGGTTCAACAGTTTTTGGTGGGCGTGACCTGTTTTTATTGTCAACCCAGCTCCCTACACTCTCCAACTTCAACTGCTTCTTTTCCTGCTCATTGCAAAGACCTGGTTCCTGATCCTTGCCTGGTGCCTGCACTGTTCCATCTCCAGCCCTGCTCTTGGTTAGAAAACATTCTGGTTCCTGACTCATGCCTAGTTCCTAATCCTTCTTGAAGCCTACATGGCTCTACCCTGGGTCTTGTCTCTCTATCGATGCTTTTGCCCTTGGAAGGCAGGTATCAAACTTTGTGCAACATTAGATCAAAAAGCAACTTTAACGAGCAATGTATCAAAAATATTTATCTCTGTGGCTCTTAGTACTTCATCCCCAATGCAGCTGGGATCAGTGAAGCGAGAGCCTTCGTCAGATAAGATGTATTGAGAGTCATAGAGTCATAGAAGTCCCTACTACACCTGATTGCAACTTGCCATGAACTTCCACTGAAAAGGCGTGAGCGAAATACTAATAAACAAATACAAACAAAACCATAGAGCTAAGTAGTTTTGATACATGCTCATTAAATTTGCTTCTTGATACAATGTTGCCACAACGTTTTTTAACTGGACATTGAGCTTTATGTATTGGTGAATGACCTGAGAGAATGGGGGTATAAATGTGTAAGCACTTTTTTAAGAAAAAGAAGATGAAAGATGAAAGAAAAATGTAAAAAAAAGAATAAAATATAAGGTAACCACAACTTCTTTGACATCCTGATTATAATAAACCATAAACCATAATAGTGCTAAAGGCATTCAAAAAACACTCAAATACTTCCTTTCAGTGTTTTTTGAATGCCTTTAATCCTATGACAATCAGGATGCCAAAGAAGCTATGGTTACTTCATAAGAGCAGGAGCTCCGCTCTGCTTATGGAGAAATGGACTTAAATTTAAGCCCCTGAAGCAGTGATTTTTTCAGCAAAACAGAGAATGTCGGCCATTTTTTGATGTTTAACCAAAAGCAATCCTTTGGATTCTGATAAGTGCACTAACGTTTAGTTATTATGGGCTCAATATTACAAGGCATTTACATGGTCTACATAGTTGTAACAGTATAAATGTCGCTGAACAGATTATTCATGGTTAGTGCTACTTAATATCTGCAACTAACACTGCTCTATGCCCCAATGCTAACCACTCAGTGATATTGTACCGCTACCTGGTTAGCATCCTGCGGGTAAAAACTAGGCGCAACAGAAGCTGGCCTAGCTTTACCCACGGGAGCTAACTGGGTAGCAGTGCAATATCACCACTACCCAGTTAGCTTCTGTGGCATCAAAGGTCGTGCAGTGATCCCAGATAGTCAATGCTGGGGCCGCATATGACCCCGGCATAGAATATCCAGGGTTAGAGGTCAGCGCCGATGGCTATGCGCTGTAGCGGCACATAGCCGTCTAAGCACAATATAGGCCCGATATTCTTTAAAAGTGGCAACAATTTTCTAAACAATTTTAAATCAAAAGAAAAAGAAAGATTTTTTTCATTTTGATAAATGGATGATTATGTTAGAATTGTTGAAATAAAGCTTCAGATAAATGATTTTATTCTGGATCAATGATGTCGTTCTGGATGCCAGATATTATTGCATTATGGGAGTCATTCTGATCTGCATTTAGTGAGTCTGAATGTCTGATCCAGACATCCATTCCCGCTAAACGTCTGGATGCTGTTGGTGGCCACAGAGCTTCCCGCACATATAGCTGACTTGTGTGGGGAGCTCTGTTCATGGGCAGGAGGGGGTGGGCTGGGGGAGGAGTGAAGGTGGGTGGTGGGTGGGAATGTGACCCTGGATGTACAGGGCCAATTTCGAGGTCAGCCCTGTACATCTGGGATTGGTTAGGTAGATGGGGCCCTATTCCACTTTGAGGGTAGAATAAGTCCCCCTGGACGTCAGGGGGCAGCAGAGCCGGGCCACAGACAAGAGGTGAGTGGGTGCAGGGAGTCTCCTGCAGCCATACCATGACCATGAAGGCCAGATTGGGGGTCAGACTATGGAGAAATGAGTTTAATTTCTGCAGTCAGGGATCATGGCCCCTGAATGGAGGCACGGTGCCATGGTGATGGGACTCTATGGCACTGCGGCTCCATTCAGGAACCTGGCTGAGTTAGTCGGTTATGTGGTTGGGCATTTGGCTGATCAGAATCTGGGCCCGGCCTGCACGTCCAGGCCAGTAGACATGATTCTGATCCCACGGGCACATCTAGCCCCCACAGGACCACAATCAGGTGCTACTGCTGCATGCCCCAATTCTGCCTGGCCATACGGGGGCAGGATGTGCAAAACAGAATTGGCCTTTATAAGTTTGACTGACACACTGAGGTCCTGTTTCTCCTTTACTAATAGTATTTTTTACCCAAAGAATTGTTTGATTAATTTGTTATATAATCTTTGGAGTACTCCTTTTTTAGATGTAGTAATCTGTAGCTGCCATGATGCCTCATTGGCAGGTTACTCTGACATCTGCAGAATCAGGGCACTAGTGAGCCAAGACTTCTGGTGGCCAGGATAGGGTTGGGATATAAAAGACTATGTCAACTTCTGTAAATTTTGTGGCCATAATAAAATTCCAATAGAAAGCTCCCAAGGACTGTTACTGCTGCTACCCAAACCCTCTTTGGGAGTGGATTTCTATGGATTTTATTACAGAGCTGTCTGTGCCACAAGGGAAATCCATAAGAACATAAAATATGCCATACTGGGTCAGACCAAGGTCCATCAAGCCCAGTATCCTGTTTCCAACAGTGGCCAATCTAGGTCATACGTACCTAGCAATTTCCCCAAAAGACACAGGTTCCACAATGTTTGTACTGGGTCAAGCATTGATATCCTGGGTCCCTTCTTAATAATTGTTTATGTACCTTTCCTCCAGGAACTTGTCCAAACCTTTTTTAAACCCAGCTACACTAACAGCTTTTACTACATCCTCCGGTAACAAATTCCAGAGTTTGATTACGCATTGAGTGAAAAATATTTTCTCTTATTAGTCTTAAATAGGTTGCTCTGTAGCTTCATTGCATGTCCCCTAGTCTTTTTATATTCTGATGACATAAACAATTGATCTACGTTTACCCATTCCATTCCATTCATTAATTTATAGACCTCTATCATATCTCCCCTCAGCCGTCTCTTTTCCAGGTTAAAGAGCCCTAACCTTTTTAGCCTCTCTTCATAGGAGTATCCTTCCATCCCCTTTACCATTTTGGTGGCTCTTCTCTGTAACTTATCTAATAACGCTATATCCTGTTTAAGATACGGCAACCAGAACTGCACACAATATTCAAGGTGCGGTTGCACCATGGAATGATACAGAGCTATTATAATACAATGTTGGTAGTTGTTGATTTTTTTTCTCTAAGATGGCCCACTTAATCATTGCTGTTGGCTTTCCATCACCTCGTGAAACATTGGACATGTTGGTATCAGAAGCAATCTGATTTTACAGGCTGCCTTCTCACATAGTCGTAGATCAAGGTATGCAGTTCATGTGTGATTTTGGCAGAGAGTGATGAAGCTTCTGGATATCCAAGTCCGCCTGTCTTCAGCCTACCATCCACAATTCAGTGAACAAAAAGAACATGTGAACTAGACTTTGGAACAATACTTACACTGATACTTACGCTGCTTCTTCAATTACTATCTAAGCAATTGGATCCTACTATTTCCATTGTCAGTTTGCATATAGCAGTTCATAACATTCATCAACTAAGACTTCACCATTTTTTACAAATAACGGCATTCAACTTTGCTTTCATTTTGTTGAAGTCCAAGATTCAAGAATTCCAGCAGTAGCAGACTGAAACAAAGCTCTGAGTGAACAGCACACGTGAGTGTGACAGGAACAGGAAAGGGCAAAAGAAACCCAGAAAAAGTGTGCAGATAAGTAGTGCTAAGGAGAATCCTCAGTTTGCTTGTCAGGATAAGGTCTAGGTCTCACCAGATTTTTGAAGAGTAATTGGCCCCCTAGTAAACTTAATTAGACGTTCATGAAACTTCTTATCATCCAGGAACATGTGAACTCAGTGGCATTTCGAGTGCAACTCCTAGCAAATCTTCAATGACATCCTGTGTTCCATGTGGCTTCACTGAAGCCTTAGACAGAAAGATCCCCATGGCCAGGAATGATCATGAGATGTCAAGGGTTCATGTTGCAAAATATACTTGAAGTTCATCAATGGTCGTCTCTCGTCTGTATTCCTAACAGGGCCTCTACCTTTCAAGCAAAGCTAAGAGTGCCTGAGAGCTCTTAAAAGGGTTTTGGTACATTTTTAAAACAAAGTTGCATTCTTTTTTGGTGCTTTAGTTCAAAGGGGAAAATATTTTCTTTAGTGGTGTAGTTTTAAAACTCTGCTTTTAGTATCTTTCTCCGCTCTTTGAAGCTACTGACACCTCATCAGGAGTTAGTGGGCCTGATTAGCCTGTGAAAGAACTGAGGGCTGCATGAAGGTCTTCAGAGCCTTGCACTGTTGAGGTATTCCTAATAGGGGCTCTACATTTCAAGCAAAGCTAAGAGTGCCTGAGAGTTCTTAAAAGGATTTTGGTACATTTTTTTTTTAAAGTGTTTCAGTATTAGGAAGAGGAAGGGCAAAAGTGGTATTGTCAGACTCAAGGGTGAAAGGGAGGAATATGTAGAAGCTGATGAGGATGAAGCAGAATTGCATAACAAATATTTCTGTTCTGTGTTCACAGATGGTGAATCAGGAGCAGGACCTCAGAAAACACCCACAAACAGGGATAGAAGCAAAGGGCATCTTGAACAATTTTCAGAAGACTGCATTCGTGAGAAACTAGCTAAGCTTAAAGTAGACAAAGTGATGGGACCAGAGGGGATATACCCGAGAATACTGAGGGAACTTGGGGACGTTCTAGCAGCTCCACTGACTGACCTTTTCAATGCCTCTTTGGAGTCGGGAGTGGTGCCAAAAGACTGGAGAGAGGCACATGTGGTCCCTTTACACAAAAGTGGAAGTAAGGATGTGGTTGAAAACTACAGGCCAGTTAGTTTAATCTCTATGATGAATAAATTATTGGAAGCGCTGCTGAAAGAGAAAATAGTGAGGTTTCTGGAGTCCAACGGATTATTGGATCCGAGGCAGCATGGATTCACCAGAGGCAGGTGTTATCAGACAAATCTAAATTATTTCTTTGACTGGGTGACCAGGGAGATGGACTGAGGGAGAGCCCTAGATGTGGTGCATTTAGATTTCAGTAAAGTCTTTGACACCCTTCCGCACAGGAAATTTATAAACAAACTGAGCACCCTAGGGATGGACCCTAAAGTTACTGCTTGGGTTAGAAATTGGTTGAGTGGGCGGTGACAAAGGGTAAAGGTAATGGAGCTCACTTTGAGAAGAAGAAGGTTACCATTGATGTGCCCCAGCGATCTGTCCTTGGTCAGATTCTTTTTAACATCTTTGTTAGTGATATTGCAGTAGGGCTGTTGGGTAAGGTTTGCCTCTTTGCGGATGATACCAAAATCTGCAATACAGTAGACATCCAGGAAGGTGTAGATAACACGAGGAGGGATCTAGCTAAGCTTGGTCTAGAATTTGACAGCTGAGATTTAATGTTAAAAAATACAAGATCATGCATTTGGGCTGCAGTGATCCAAGGGAGCAATATAGTATAGGGGGTGAAGCACTTTTGTCCACAAAAGAAGAGTGGGACATAGGCGTGATTGTGTCTGATGATCTTAAAGGAGCTAAACAGGTAGAAAAGGCAACAGCAAAAGCTAGAAGGATGCTTGGGTGTATAGGGAGAGGAATGGCCAGCAGAAGAAAGGAGGTGATAGTGCTCCTGTATAAGTCTTTGGTGCAACTTCATTTGGAGTATTGCGTGCAATTCTGGAGATCGCACCTTCAAAAGGATATAAACAGGTTGGAGTCGGTACAGAGGGTGGCTATTAAAATGGTTATAAAGCATATGAGGGCAGACTTAAGGAAAGGTGGGATAGAGGTGATATGATTGAGATGTTTAAATACCTCCGTGGCATAAATGCACAGGAGGAGAGCCTCTTTTGATGAGGGTGAAAAGGGATAGACTCAGGAGTAATATTTTTTTATGGAAAGAGTGGTAGATCCGTAGAATAGTTTCCTGGTGGAGGTGATAAATATGAGGACAGTGTCTGAATTCAAAAAGGCATGGGACAAACACAGAGGATCTCTAAAGGTAAAAGGGGACTGTTGTAGTGGTTGATATGGAAGGACAGACTAGATAGAGCATGTGGTCTTTTTCTGCTGTCATATTTCTATCTAGTGTATGGAAAGGAATATGGCCTGGTGGAACATAGCTGGACATGAACCACCAACATCTATGCTAAGACCCTGCTAACTTGATTCCACAGGGACTATGCTAGGGCCCTAGGATGGGTCAGTATTCTTTCAGGCCAACCAAGAGTCAAACCCATGATCCTGCCTACCAGAGGCTGGTGACTTGCAGCTGGGACCATGAAGGCCATATGCTGTAATTTAAGGAAGATAACCTAGAGGCAGTAGAGAATGATGCCCACCCCCAGAAGAGCCCATTGGACCAGGAGAGGTATGTCTTATCAGTGGCCATTTATAAAGAGAGCCAGGTAGACATAAGAACACACATTAAAACATAAAATATGCCATACTGGGTCAGACCAAAGGTCTATCAAGTCCCACATCCTGTTTCCAACAGTGGCCAATCCAGGTTACAAGTACCTGTCAGGTTTCCAAAATGTACATACCCTTGTTGATTCAACAGTTTTTGGTCAGCCTGACCTGTGTCTACTCTCCACCCAGCTCCTTGCACTTTGTTCTCAAACTTCACCTGCTTCTGTTCCTTCTCTCTGCAAAGCTCTGGTTCCTATTCCTCACCTGGTTCCTGTATTTCTGCAGCTCCAGTTCTGTTCCTGATTAAACATTCTACCTCCTGGCTTATACTTAGTTCCTAATCCTGCCTGGTGCCTGCACTACTCTGCTGCGGACCCAGCCTTTCCATCCATGCTTCTGCCCAGGGGAGGCCCAGATAGACCACTGCTTAAGCAGGTGGTGCACTAAAAACTTTGCTACTGTCATGTAGCTGAAAAACAAGAATTTTGAGATATTGTTTGTTAACGTGTGGATGCGTACGCACCATGGCACCATGGATGACATGCTCATGCCTTGACTGCTCTGACCTTAAGCAGAGCTGCCAAGTTACCCAATTCCAGGAGTGAGATTTTTTGCCAATTCTGGTTATAAATTTGCATTTCAATGCAGTATGTTATTTGTAGTCTCTGATTTTACCCACTGGAATCAGTGCTGCAGATCCCATAATGCATCAGGCTGAGACTGTCAGAAATCCAGGACTGGCTTAAAATTTCACTCCTGAAACTGGGTACCTTGGCAACTCTGCCTTAATTGCTGACCCTACATATCATCTCATTTTGCTATCTCCTCTTCTGGCCTTCCAAATAGGGGAAGGTTTCTGCATATTCATGCCAGCATTATACATCCAGTGCTATCAAAGATAATTGGTGGCCCTCCAGCATATAAATGTAATATTACACAACTTATTACGAAAAACAATCTATGCCAACATGTGCCAGCAAATATTGAGCTAATCTTCAAGGTGAAAAGACAATCAGAAGGTTAGTAAGAGGCTCCTCTTAGGGGTATGTTACTAAACCTTAGGGGTATGTTACTAAACCTTCTTAAAGTGCGTGCCACGCAATTAGTGCATGCTAAGGTACCTTAGCGCGCGCTAATGACGCTTTACAGGGCAAAAATGCGCTTTAGTGCGCGCTCACGCACACAGCGGCGCAAACGAGCGCTGAAGGTGTGGAAAAGCTCCCGGAGGGCGGAGGAAGGCTCCCCAGGGGCGGAGAGAAAGGGTCAATGGGTGGAGAGTGGGAGGGGAGAGGCTCCCCGCACACTAACGATGTGAAATTCGAGGCCAAAACTAACGCAAGTGAAAACCTCGCGTTAGAGCTGATTTAAAGGGTAAGGAAACCATTTCTGTCAGCAATGTACAGCAAAATCAGGGAAACCTACAAAAAAGTGATAAGTGTGATACATGTGCACGGAACAAAAGTGCAAATAAACATTGAAAATGACCCCAACAAAATAAAAAAAAATCATAATCAAGCTGGGCAATAGTGATAGTAATGGGAAACATCAAAAAACGCTCCCAAGAAAGCCCCAAAAAATAAATATGAATTTTGGAAGGGTCTACACTCCATCCCCATACAAGGTGAATGATCCCACAGTGAAATAGCACTGATCAGGGTTTCCCTCTCCATTGGACAGGTTACCTATGGCATGCACATGTTACACAACAGCAGGGTGGGCATGTCGGAATGGGCAACTGGACAGATGCTGGGAAAGGGGATACAGAGGGCTGCAGGCGGCACATACTGTGGTGCCTAGGTGGCACTTAGGAATGCTGAAACTGAACAGCAGCCAGACAGCAACTGATGAGGGCCCAACATGGGCACGAGAGTGTTTATCACAGTGTCACAGGGGATAGTACCCAGCAGGTACCCCCAAGGGCACAGAACATTGGCAGGCGGTGTTGGGGGGAAGCGTAGACGCTTATGCAGGCACCCCTACCCCACAACATGCACCATAGGTAGCCGCCTACCTGCACATTGGATGGCTTGAGACTGCACACCACCATCACCACCAGCAGAAGGGCATGTCAGCATGGTGGCACAGGGGTACTGGAGGTGGAGGGGGGCAGTGGCAGCTGCCCAGAGCCAACCATGGCCTAGCCCTGTGTAGGTGGGTGCCATGCACTGCAACAGACAGGCTCTGTCTGACAAACAACCATGGTATCTCCAGGGACTGCACTGTCTCTGTGAGCATAGTGTGGTGTGGTGAACACAGCCAATGTGTTCAGGAGCAGAAGATCACACGTTCAAGTCCCAGCTGGGGCTACTGCCAATCCAGTCCCCATATTTTACCCGCTACTAAACCGTGATAGTAAGGACAAATCTTTATTGCAGAGAACATACGCATGGTTCAAACGCCTATATTTTACCCCACCGAGAACACACACCAGAAACATGCGCATTACCTAGAGCAGAGTCCCCCAAATGCAGTCCTGGAGGGCCACAAATCATTCAGGTTTTATGCTGTCTCCAATATAAGGCCATGTCTGCATGGTGGCGGAAGGGTACTGGTGGTGGAGGGGGCAGTGGCAGCTGCCCAGAGCCGACCATGGCCTAGCCCTGTGTAGGTGGGTGCCATGCACTGCAACAGACAGGCTCTGTCTGACAAACAACCATGGTATCTCCAGGGACTGCACAATTTCTGTGACCACAGTGTGGTGCGGTGAACACAGCCAGTGTGGTCAGAAGCAGAAGGTTACAGGTTCAAGTCCCAGCTTTGGTTCCTGCCAACCCAGTCCCCATATTTTACCCACAACTGAAACGTGCTAATACAGACAGAACCTTTATTGCAGATGACGTAAACATGCCCAAAACACCTACATTTTACCCTACAGAACAAAGACACCATAAACAGGCGCATTACCTAGAGCAGAGTCTCCCAAATGCAGTCCTGGTGGGCCAAACACCATTCAGGTTTTATGCTGCCTCTAATAAAGATGTCTGTGCTGCATTTCTATGCACCGCCCCCATGGTATGCAGATGTATGCCATGCATATTCATGAGGGACAGCATGAAAACCCGAACAGTGTTGCGCACACCAGGATCGGGGTTGGGAACCTCTGCTGTAAAGCAGCAGCCAACAGGGGCAGACAAACCCGCACCCACAGGCTCCATTATCCAATGCCTCCTGGAGAGGCAGGACATTGGGCTCTGCGTGCATCTCCCAATACTAGCACCTGCATACCTTAGCAATGCCACCCTAAACCAGGGAATACAGTACACAGCTATCAAAAGGTTGCTATGATAACTGGCAGATAGCAATTCCGAGGTTAAGTACAATTATCTGATTGAGCTGCATCATGGCAACCTTTCTGATGTCTGTGGAGTGTGCTACAGGTCTTGTGTCTGACAGTGTTTACCACCCTGGGGAGTGACCCCAACAGTATTGCGTGCCATAGCCATGCCTGCACTGTGCCCAGGACTAGAGTGGTGGCCAGGGCTGCCAAACACCCCTATAGTTCTACAATGCTGGCATAGGTGTGGGAGTGTGTATCTGCTATCCAGTGTGTGGTGTTGCAAACACCCCCCACAGCCCACACTGCCAGCACTGTTGCCAGTATTGGCCTCCAAGGGCACAGAGCAGTGGCAGGAGGTGCTGGGGGGAAAGCGTGGATGTCTATGCAGGCACCCCTACCCCAGAACCCGCACCATAGGCATCCGCCTACCCACACACTGGATGGCCCGAGACTGTGTACCACCAGCACCACCAGCAGAACTGCATGTCAGCATGCTGGCAGAGGGGTACCGGTGGTGGAGGGGGCAGTGGCAGCTGCCCACAGCAGACCGTGGCCGAACCCTGTTCAGGTGGGTGCCGTGCACTGCAACAGACAGGCCCTGGCTGACAAACAGTCATGGCATCTCTAGGGAATGCACTGCCTCTGTGGCAACAGTGTGGTGCAGCACACACAGACAGTGTGTTCAAGAGCAAGAGGTCAGAGGTTTAAACCCCAGCTGTGGCCCCTAAGAACCCAGTCCCCATATTTTACGCAGTACGAAACTGTGGAAGTAAAGGCCGAACCTTTAGTGCAGTGAACAGAACCATGCATCCAATGCCCATATTTTACCCCACAGAGCACACACACCATACACATGTGCAGTACCTAGAGCAGAGTCTCCCTAATGCAGTCCTGGAGGCCACACACCATGCAGGTCTCATGCTGTCGCTAAGAAAGATGCCTGTGCTGCGGTCCCATGTGCCGCCTCCATGGTTTGCAGATGTATCTCATGCATATACATGAGGGACAGCATGAAAACCCGAATAGTTTGTGGAACAGCAGGACTGGAGTTGGGAACCTCTTCCCAGAGCAGTGGCCAACAGGGGCAGACACACCTGCACCCACAGGCCCCATCATCCAAAACCACCTGTAGCAGCAGGATGGCGAGCCCCGTCTGAAGCTCCCAATATCAGCCCCTGCATACCGTAGCAATGCCACACTAAACCTGGCGATAATGGCACACATATATCAAAAGGTTGGTATGATCACTGGCGGATAGGAATCCCTACGTTAAGCACAATCTTCCCTTTAGTTGTACGATACCAACCTCTCTGATGTCTGCGGAGTGTGTATCAGGTCTGGTGTTTGACATTGTTTACCACCCTGGGGAGTGACCCCAACAGTATCGTGTACCAGAGCCATGCCTGTAACATAGTAACATAGTAACATAGTAAGTGACGGCAGATAAAGACCAGCATGGTCCATCTAGTCTGCCCAGCAAGATGGCAAGAGTAGGTGCACCTGTCGCTCTGTGCAGGCCACCCCTCCCCATGTTTTTGTTTCTGTTTAGGGGTGAACCCACCACTCCATGTAGGACACCCTTATTTGTTCAGATGCTAGATAGTTCAGAAGTTAGATGGTACTGTTTATTTTGCTTTTATCCTGTTGCTGTAAAGGGATCCACTGTGTTTGTCCCATGCCGTTTTGAATTCCATCACCGTGTTTGCCCTCACCACTTCCATCGGGAGGGCATTCCAAGCATCCACCACCCTTTCAGTGAAGAAATATTTCCTGACATTGCCTTTCAATTTACCACCTTGCAGCTTCATGTTATGCCCTCTAGTTTTACAGCTTCCCCGTCTTTGGAAGAGGTTTGTTTGTTCATCATTTCTCTTTAAGTATTTAAAGGTCTGAATCATATCTCCCCTGTCCCTCCTCTCCTCCAAAGTGTACATATTTAGGTCTTCAAGTCTCTTCTCATAAGGCTTCTGATGCAGGCTCCAAATCATTTTGGTCGCCTTTCTCTGAACAGTTTCCAGTCTTTTTACATCTTTTGCAAGATATGGCCTCCAAAACTGAACACAGTATTCCAAGTGAGGCCTCACCAGTGACTTGTACAGTGGCATAAGTACCTCTTCCTTTCTGCTGGTAAACACTCTTTGAATGCAGCCCAACATCCTCCTGGCTTTTGCCACCGCCTTGTCGCACTGTTTTGCCACCTTGAGATCATCAGAGATAATCACACCAAGGTCTTTCTCCTGAACCGTGCATACCAACCTCTCACCCCCTATTGTGTACTTTTCCCTTGGATTTCTGCTACCCAAGTGCATGACACTGCACTTTTTCACATTAAATCGTAGTTGCCAAGCATTAGACCAGTCTTCCAGCTTTTGTAGATCTTTTCTCATGTTATCCACTCCCTCTGGGGAGTCCACTCTGTTGCAAATTTTTGTGTCATCTGCAAAAAGACAGACTTTTCCATTCAGTCCTTCAGCAATATCACTCACAAATATATTGAACAGTGCCGGGCCCAGGACCGAACCCTGAGGCACCCCGCTAATCACCTTCCTCTCATCCAAGTGAGCTCCATGTACCATCACCCTCTGTTGTCTGTCAGTCAACCAATTTCTAATCCAGTTTACTATCTTGGGACCCATCCCCAAGCTACTGAGTTTATTGACAAGCCTCCTATGAGGAACAGTATCAAAGGCTTTGCTGAAATCCAGATAGATGACATCCATTGCATGCCCCAGATCTAGTTCCTTGGTCACCCAATCAAAGAACTCAATCAGATTTGTTTGGCAAGACCGTCCTTCAGTAAAACCATGTTGCCTGGGATCTTGCAACCTGTTGGTTTTGAGAAAGTTCACTATTCGCTCTTTCAGGAGCGCCTCCATTACTTTTCCTGCCACCGAGGTAAGGCTCACAGGCCTGTAATTTGACACTTCTTCCCTGTCACCACTTTTGTGTAGAGGTACAACATTAGCCATTCTCCAGTCCTGAGGAACCACTCCTGTTTCCAAGGATCTGTTGAAGACATCCTTTAACGGACCTGCAAGAACCTCTCTGAGCTCTTTCAGTATCCTGGGATGTATCCCATCTGGTCCCATGGCTTTGTCCTCTTTCAGTTTAGCAAGTTGTTCTAACACCTCATCTTCTGTGAATGGTGTGGTATCTACTTCAGTCCTATTTTTATATTTGGGAGTCACAGCTGGTCCATCTCCAGGATCTTCTTTAGTAAAAACAGAGCAGAAGTATTTGTTTAGCAATTTCGCTTTTTCAGTGTCACTTTCCACGAGTCCTTTCCCAGCACTTCTGAGTCCTGCAATTCCAACTCTGATCTTCTTCCTTTCCTGAATATACCTGAAGAAAGTTTTGTTGCCACCCTTAACATCTTTAGCCATTTTTTCTTCTGCCTTAGATTTTGCTATCCTTATTACTCTTTTAGACTCTTTGGGGCATGTTTACTAAACATTCCTAACGTGCGGGGCCGTGCTAGTGTGCCTGTGCCATATAAGGAGTGGGAGGTTCAGGCAGAAAATAGAAAAAAAACGGTAGTAAGCAACCGGACGTGTGTGCGTCGCGCTAATGTGCGGGGGTCGACATTAGCGCGTGGAAAGGCAAAGTGGCGCGCTGCTGAGTATACAAAACAACAGAGCCGTGGTACAACGGTGAAGACACTGACCAATGGTGCAGGGGCCATGGGTTCAATCCCCCAGTGTGCGCACCGACAAAGGTCAGCTGAGGCAGTAACTGTAATGATTAACATTGTTTTAGGAGGCAAATTAATTTGGAACGGCATAAGGCGGCGCACAGTTATTTTTGGGCGGCAGAAGGCGGCGCACAGTGCTTTTTGGGCGGCATAAGGCGGCGCACAGTTATTTTTGGGCAGCAGAAGGCGGCGCACTGGTCCCCTTGGGCGGCAGAAGGCGGCGCGCTGATAGGCACAAGGCGGCGCGCTGATGCACAAGCACAGGAACAGAGCCCCAGCACAATGGTTAAAACACTGACCAATGGTGCAGGGATCAGGGGTTCAACTCTTCACAATGCCCAGTGAAAAATGCCTGCTGAGGCAGTATGTATTATGTTGTGGAGTGCTGTAGGAGGCTGTATAATGTTATTTTGTTATCACTACTAGCAAACGCACTCTCCCAGCATGTTAACATACGGCGGCCCATAAGGCACATGTTACAGTGCACTGTTCGCCAAGGCACCCTTGAATGACCCCTATAGGGCAGCATGTATGTTGCGACACAGGATAATGTATAGTGCACCCTATAGGGATGGCAACCATAAGGTGGCCTACAGGGCGCCCTATGAAGCACCCTCAGAGGCACCTAATGGGTATAGTAAGCTGAGGGTGGTCTTGCTGGCATAGACATATGTACAGTAAATAAAAATAAAGCTGTGGACAGCCCTACCAAAGGGCCCCACTGTGGGTTTGAACCCATGACCTCTGGCTGCACAGACAGTGATGTAACCATTGCGCTACAGCTCCATAGCTGTAAGCAGGCCCCTGGCTGGCTGCAGATAGCCTACACGTCACCTCACAGACAGTCTGCTGGTGTCAACAGGATAGGGTTAGGCCACCCGTACCCATGATGCACTGCACATGCAAATTAGCTGTCCGCAGATGGACACAAGATGGGGAATGCACCCCCACAGCACCTCGGCCCTGTTGGGGGAAGTGACCGGGTGCACCCACACAGCACCTTGGCCTAGTAGGGGGCACTGACCGGGTGTTTTACTGGCACAGAGTAGCCACACACCGTTACATCGTGCGGGTACTGTGCTCACCCTGAGTGTGCAATGAGGTGGCCAGGACCAGGTCAACAACACCTGCCATGGCTGATGGAGGCCAAGCGGGCGTTCCAAAGCAGTGTTAATGTGTAAGATAGCTAGTTTCTGCACAAACACCATGGATATCCCTGTCTGCCGCCATCAGGCGCACCCCCCCCGTGGCAAACATGGTCCCCATCAAGGGATCCACACTCTACCTCCCTGCTAAAGGTGGCAGTAGAGGGCAACATCAACCCCAGTCTTGCTGAGGAACACCACCACCCCCCACCAGGCAGGCAGCTCCATACACAGCCATGACACAATAGCAGACAGACATAAGCCCAGGGTATGGTAAGCTGCACTCCACCACCAGATATTCCCCTGCAGCAAGCCAACAGCCACTGCACCCTGCAAGCCATTATAGCAAGACATTTACCAGCTACAAACAGTCTGCTGGTTAGTCCATAGTGCATGTTCCCAATGGAGATGCATGCACCCAGAACTGGGCTGTCTGCATACACAGCAAGCAGATAGATCAGTGACTGGGCCCCAAAGAGAAACCCATATCTATCACATGAGAAAACTACTATACAGCACTATGGGGAGGCCTAGCCATGCTGTGGTCACTGCACAGTCAGGGTGAGCGTGATCCCCCAGAAGGACATGCTTTGGCCACCCTGTCTGTGTAGGTGGTGGCCGGACACTACAATATCCCAGCCAATGTCCCTACCAGGGCCCTATGCCCAGTGCAGATGCATCCTGGCCACGCCACCCTGCCCTGGCTATACCCATGGTACCTTGCACCTCATTATGCACATTGACTGGCCAATACTGGCAACAGTGCTGGCAGTGCGGGCTGTTGAAGGGGCTTGCAGCCAACACCCACTGTATAGACAGACACACACTTCCACACCTCTGCCATCATGGTGCTACGATTGAGGGGGTAAGTAGCCTTGCCCACCAAACCGGTCCTGAGCACGGCAAGGCATGGATATGGTACGCATTACAGCTGGTGGTCACTCCCCAGGGTGGTAAGCACCGTCAGAGGCCAGGCCTGGAGCATGCCCCGCAAACACCTAACAGATTGTTTGGATGGGGTCAACTAGCAGTATGTACGTAACGTATGGATAACTGCCTGCCTGTGCTCCTAGCAAACGTCTCCGAGCTGTGTACCGTATACCTCAGGTGTAGGGTGACATTGGTAAGTTATGCAAGTGCTCATTTTGGGTGCTGCATGCACGGTCCAATGTTCTGCCTTTCCAGGAGACATTGGCCAATGGGGCCTGTGGGTGTGGGTGTGTCTGCCCTTGATGGCTGCTGCTTTACGGCACAGATTCCCAACTCCAGTCCAGGTTTGCATCACACTGTTCGGGTTTTCCTGCTATCCCTCATGAATATGCATGGGCTACATCTACATGCCATGGGGGTGGTGCATAGATATACAGCACAGGCATTTGTATGAGTGTCAGCATGGAACCTGACTGGTGTGTGGCCCACCAGGACTGCATTTGGGTGATTCTGCTCTAGGTACTGCCCCTGTTCATGGTGTCTGTGCTCAGTGGGGTAAAAGATAGATGTCTTACCATTGCATATGTCCCCGCCATGAAAGGTGTGTCCTTACTATCACTGTTTAGTTGTGGGAAAAATATGTGGGCAGGATTGGCAGTAGCCCCAGCTGGGCTTTGAACCTGTGACCTTCTGTTCTTGTATGCACTGTCTGTGTGCACTGCACCACTGTGTAGCCACAGATTGGTTGGATTCCCTGGACTGTCCATGACTGTGGATCCGGCAGGACCTGTCTGTTGCAGTGGACTGTGCCAGCCTGCACATGGCTAGGCCTCTGTCTTCTGTGGTTAGCAGCCACTGCCCCCTGCACCACATGTACTTGTCCGCCAACATGCTGGCATGAACGTCTCTCAGAAAAAGCAGTTGACCTGATTGCAATGTGGCAGTATGGGACTGCATTTGGGGGACTTGGCTGTAGGTAATGCCCATTGTTGTGGTGTGTGTGCGGTGTTGGGTAAAATATGGGTGTTTTCCCCATGCATACAGGGGTGTCTGCGCTATCTTTATTTAGTGGTGGGTAAAATGTAGGGACTGGGCTGGCAGGTGCCCCAGCTGAGTTTTGAACCTCTGCCCTCTGGTCCTAGAGGTAATGACTCTGTCCGCTGTACCACACTTTGGCCACAGAGACAGTGCAGCCCCTGGAGGCAGTAAGCCTGGCAGGATGGAGTCACAAACCCTGCTCTACGCAATTCTACTGTGGGCATATGCACCCTGTCTGGTGACAGACGTGCACATAAACCCCGGAAATGACCACGGGAAATGTGGGACAAAATATCACCACGCTGGGCAACAGTGATATTAATGGGCAACCATAGCAAACACTCCCAGGAAAGCTCCAAAACGTGGAAATGTTTTTTGGAAGAGTCTCCTCTCAGTAGACCCTTCCAAAATTCATTTCTTTTTTCTGGAGCTTTGCTGGGTGTGATTTCTGTATTTGCCCATCACTATAACTGTTCCCCAGCTGAATTACTATTTTTAATAGTTCTGTTGTGGTCATTTTCTATTTTTATTTTCACTTTTGTGCTGTGCACATATATCACACTGCTCACGTTTTGCTGGTTTCCCCGGTTTTCCTGTACATTGCTGACGGAAATGGTTTCTCTTCCCTTTTTACATGCAAATTCGGGCCCGATACTGTGCGGGGAGCCTCTCCCCTCCCACTCTCCACCCATTGACCCCATCCCTCCGCCCCTCCGGAGCCTTCCTCCGCCCTCCTTTCGCCGTTCCACGCCTCTATCGGACATTTGCGGGCCCGCACTTGTACGGGCCCGTTAGTGAGCCGCGTACCTGTGCGGGGGTGACACGCACGTGTGCGGGGCGTTTAAACGCGTTTCTGCGCGTTTCAGTGCCGCGTTGCCGTGCGCTATTTTGCGGCGCGCTATTTTGCGGATTTTAGTAAACATGCCCCTTTGAGTTGGATCCTGTATTCATTTCTGTGTTCTTCTGTTTGCAAGCTTTTGAATTTTGAAAAAGCTGTGTTTTTTGCCTTTATTTGCGCAGCCATCTCTTTGGAAAACCAAATAGGTTTCCTTCTCCTCTTGTTTTTATTTATTTTTCTTACATATTTATCTGTTGCCCCTTTTATTGCCGCCTTTAGTTTAGTCCATTGCAATTCCACTTCCCTTATCTTCTTCCACCCCGTCATCTCCTCCTTTAAGTACTCGGCCATTTTATTGAAGTCAGTGTTTTTGAAGTTTAGGACTTTGAGCTTGCTATGATTGGCCTGTACCATGGCTTTTATCTCAAACCACACCGTGTGATGGTCGCTGTTGCTCACAGGGGCACTCACGCAGACATTCGACACGTTATCACTGTTGGTAAGCACTACATCCAGCGTTGAGCTTTCCCTGGTTGGTTCCATCACCATTTGTCTAAGTAATGCATCTTGGAGAGCATCCACAATTTTTTTGCTTCTTTCCAGATGTGCAGAAGGAGTAATCCAATCCACATCAGGTAGATTAAAGTCACCTAATATGATCGCTTCCCCCTTTGCTGCTATCTTGGCAATATCTATAATCAATTCGTTATCTCTCTCTTCAATTTGAGTCGGAGGTCTGTAGACTACAGCAATATGGATGACAGTGCCATCTCCTCTTTCCAACGCAATCCAGAGCGCTTCTTCTTTTCCCCATGTTCCCTGCATTTCAGTAGCTTTAATACTGCTTTTGACATACAAGGCTACTCCTCCTCCTTTTCCATTTTCTCTGTCTCTTCTGAATAGATTATAGCCAGCTATGGCTATATCCCAATCATGCGATTCATTAAACCATGTTTCCGTAACGGCCACGATGTCCAAATCCGTTTCAACCATTAGGGCTTCCAGGTCTGGAATTTTTTTGGCTAAGCTTCGAGCATTTGTGCTCATTGCTTTCCAGCATTTACCTGGCTTGTGTGTATTTTGCATTGATTTTATTCTGCCCATTTCTTCCCACTTGTTTTTGATGTGTGGTTTAAGAGTATGGCTGTTTCTGATGTTGTTCTGCTTTTGCAGGGGGTGGCATGCAGATGTTGACCTTCCACATCCGTCACCCCCTTTTCCTAGTTTAAATGCATATCCACATACTGCCTGAATTTTTCACTTAGGTTTCTTTTCCCTGCGACAGAGAGATGTAGTCCATCAGCACAGTATAGTCTCTTGTTGGTCCATCTATTGTCCCAGTTGCCAATAAATCTGAATCCTTCTTGTTTGCACCAGGTCTGGAGCCATGTATTAAAGTTGTTAATGCGATGCAGCCTTTTTGTCCCCTTACCAAGAACAGGTAGAACTTCTGAGAATGCAACAGTGTTAACAATGGGCTTGAGTTTCTCTCCCAGAGATTGGAAGTCCTTTTGGGCTGTAGAGGCACTGTTTCTAGCCAGGTCATTTGTGCCCAAGTGGATAATAACATCTGGTTTGGAGTGCTCACTTTTTGTGCTAAGTATTTCAACAACTTGGTTTGTATTCCTGCTGGCTGAAGAGCCTGGTAGGCACATGACTATCTTCTCTCCTTTGAACTGTGTTCCCAAGTTGGTGCCTCTGATGATGGAATCTCCAAGTAGTAATAGTTTTCTGTTTGGTGAGGTTTTCTTCATATTTGGTGCTTTAGCAGGAGATTGGGCATTGTCTGACTCATTTAAGGGCCCTTCAGTTTCCTTGGGTTGGGCATCCTCATTAGCCAAGGCAGAGAAGGCATTTTGCAGGGATATCTCTTGATGTGTAGGATGTCTCTGCATTACAGGTCGCAATCTTCCGGAACCCACTGTGATCCATTTGTTCCTGGGGTGTTTGATTCTTTGTGGGAGCGGTGGTGGACTTTGTTCAGTTTGTATCCTAGAAGAGGTGCGCTTCATTGCAGCCAGTTCCTCCCTCAGTAGAGAAACTTCTTTATGCATGGCTGCTAGGTCTTTCCTTAGTATAGTCAGTTCTTCATGCATGGCAGCTGACTTTAGGCATATAGGACAAGCTCTTAGGCTCCAAATGATTCTTCTTTGAATGAAAGTACCACAGTTATTGCACTGAATACACGACATGTTGCTTAAGCAGTCCCAGAAGAGGAAGAATAATAAGAAAGGTTGAAGATGTGGGCGTTACCCAAGTTAGGAACGACAGATGGCACGTATGTGACCACTATATAGGCAATGTAGCCCTGGGGTGGGTGGGGTGAGGGGTAGGGTGGGCGGGAACCTAAGTGTCTCTGGCCAGTAGGCTGTTCCTGAACAGTGGGCACACAGCAAGGGAGTAGGTAAGGGAACCCACCAAGAAGGGCAAATAGATAGATAAATATGTGGAGACAAACAGACAAAAAACTCACAATTTAGCAGCAAATTCAGCAAAAATCACCTTTTGGATGAGCTCTGGAAAGCATTGCTCTTCTCAAGAAACACAAGGGCAGTCTGAGCAAGCCCACATGCACAACAGGAATGGAGGTTTACAACAATGCCTCAGCAGGGGGGGAGGGGCAGTAACTCAGGTAGACTAAGAGAAAGATAGTTTAAAACTCTACAGCAATGGAGGCTGGTCCTGAACAGTGGGCACACAGCAAGGGAGTAGGTAAGGGAACCCACCAAGAAGGGCAAATAGATAGATAAATATGTGGAGACAAACAGACAAAAAACTCACAATTTAGCAGCAAATTCAGCAAAAATCACCTTTTGGATGAGCTCTGGAAAGCACTGCTCTTCTCAAGAAACACAAGGGCAGTCTGAGCAAGCCCACATGCACAACAGGAATGGAGGTTTACAACAATGCCTCAGCAGGGGGGGAGGGGCAGTAACTCAGGTAGACTAAGAGAAAGATAGTTTAAAACTCTACAGCAATGGAGGCTGGTCCTGAACAGTGGGCACACAGCAAGGGAGTAGGTAAGGGAACCCGCCATGAAGGGCAAATAGATAGATAAATATGTGGAGACAAACAGACAAAAAACTCACAATTTAGCAGCAAATTCAGCAAAAATCACCTTTTGGATGAGCTCTGGAAAGCACTGCTCTTCTCAAGAAACACAAGGGCAGTCTGAGCAAGCCCACATGCACAACAGGAATGGAGGTTTACAACAATGCCTCAGCAGGGGGGGAGGGGCAGAAACTCAGGTAGACTAAGAGAAAGATAGTTTAAAACTCTACAGCAATGGAGGCTGGTCCTGAACAGTGGGCACACAGCAAGAGAGTAGGTAAGGGAACCCACCAAGAAGGGCAAATAGATAGATAAATATGTGGAGACAAACAGACAAAAAACTCACAATTTAGCAGCAAATTCAGCAAAAATCACCTTTTGGATGAGCTCTGGAAAGCACTGCTCTTCTCAAGCACTGCTCTTCTCAAGCACTGCTCTTCTCAAGAAACACAAGGGCAGCCTGTACTGTGCCCAGGACTGCTGAGGTGGCCAGGGCTGCCAAGAGCCTCTATTTGCACAGTGCTGTCATAGGTGTGGGAGTGTGTGTATGTCCAACCAGTGTGTGGTGGTTGCCCACACCGTTCGCAGCCCACACTGTTTGCACTATGTCCAGTGTTAGCTTGCCTATGTGCATAATGAGGAGCAAGGTAATGTGGGTAAAGCCTGGACAGGGCTGCCTGGGCAGGATGCAGCAGCACAGGGCTCATGGCAATGGTTGGGACAATTTAGTGTCTGGTTGCCACCTGCATGGACAGAGTGGCCAAAGCAGGTCCTGCTGGAAAGGCACGCCCACCCTGACTGAGCAGTGACCACGGCATGACTAGGTTCCCCCATAGTGCCACATAGTATGTTATATAAGTGATATATATGGGTCCCTTTTTCTGGGGGGGGCCCAATCACTGACTTAACTGCTCGGTGGGTGTACATAGCATCCCCAGTAATATGCATTATGGACTAGCTAGCACATTGTTTGCAGTTAGTATGTGTTTGTCTGGGACACCTTGCAGGGTGTGGTGGCTGGGGACTCACTGTGCCCACTGCTGGAGAATGTCAGATAGGTGTGGGGGGCAGCAGAGCATTTCCTGCCCTACTGTCTGTCCCCTCTTGCTGTATGGCTGTGTACAGGATGGCCCCCAAGGTTGTGTGTACCCCTAGCTGGACTGAGGTAGATGGTCCCCTCTACCACCACCATCGCAGGAGTGTGGAGCCGTCGGTGGGAGATCCTGAGCCCCAGAGGACAGGTAGGGTGGTACTACATAATCTGCCAATGGGCCCATACAGGCGCCCTGCCCCCCATCACAGTAACCATGTGGCCATGGCACTCACACAGAATATGCACTATTCTTGGTGCATCATAGTCCACAAGGGCCAGATGGGACTGGGAAACCAATATGGATGGAGGTGTATTCAGAGGTGTATCTGCAAGGACTACCTATCTCACACTGTCACTGATGGCAAACTGCAGCATAGTGTATCTCATCTATGTCTGGGGCTGAGGACATGGTGCTGGGTGCCCCATGTCCCTCTCAGGGTGGGTACGGTACCCACACAATGTGATGGTCTGTAGCCACTCTGTGCCAGTAACACACATGGTTAGTACCACCTACCAGCCTGAGGTGCTGAGGGGGTGCACACGGTCAGTGCCCCCAACCTGGCCAAGGTGCTGTGGGGTTGCATACCCCATCCTGTGATCATCTGTGGACTGCTGATATGCATGTGCAGTGCATCATGGGTATGGGTGGGTTAACCCCAACCTGATAACCACAGCAGTTGGTGTGGAGACCTGCAGTCCCTCTGTAGCCTGCCAGGGGCCCGGGTGTGGCCATACAGCTGTAGCCCACTGGTTACATCACTGTCTGTGTGGCAGAGGTAATGGGTGTGAACCCACAGTGGGTCAATTGATAGGGCTGTCTGAGGCAGATCGTTGTTTAATGTTTGATTAGTGCGGCCAGCAAAAACACCATCAGTGCTGTAGCCTCCTCATATGACACCCTCGACAGCGCTCCATGGGGTGCCCCATAGGGAACATTATAAAGTGCCTTAGTGGACAGTGCACCTTATAATGTGCTCTCTGGAGTGCTCCATAGGGTGACTACTGTGGCACCCTAGGTTATGGCACAGTGAGGGTGTGTTTGCTGGCAGCACAAATGTAAATATAATGAAATGCTAACACAAACCACTGCTGAAATGTAAAGGGCAAGGTCCCAGGCAGTTGTATGCAAGAGCTGCACTGGGGGATCGAGTCCATGACCCCTGCACCATCAGTCAGTGTCTTAACCATTGTGCTACAGTGCTGTTTCTCCTTGCATGTCAGCGCACCTACTGAACATTTTCATGCGTTACAATGCACAGTGCTACCATCAAAAACAGTGCTATGACCATGCCGTGCCTCATAGGGCACCCTATATGGCACCCTATAGGCCACGCTTTAAGCAACATTGTAGGGTGCCGTGGCGGACAGTAAACTTTAAAATGAGCCCTCTGGGGTACCTTATGGGGTGCCTTATGCAGCACCTTATGTTACAGCGCTTTGAGAGTGCATTTGCTAGCAGCAGTAATTAAAATAAAATTAAAAAGCCTCATAATGCAATATTACACATAAATGGTAGTGCCTCAGCCAGCCTTATTCATTGGGCACAGTGGGGGATTGAACCCATGACCCCTGCATCAGCTGTCAGTATCTTTACCATTGTACTGCAGCCCTGCTCCTCTGTTTGCACACCAGCGCACCTGCTTATGCTTCCTGCGCACGTTACTCGTGCGCTAATGTGCGCGGCACACAAGAGCACACAGCGCAGCGCGCGCTAATCCCATTTTGCTATTTTTGACTGGACCGCCCACTCCTTTTATGGCATCCTGCAGACTAACGCGGCGCGCATGTTAAGAAGGTTTAGTAAACATACCCCTTAGTCTCCCCTGCACCATGTTTCAGCAGACATTGAGTTGTAATGTGACTTTAAGAGAAAAACTTGCAAAAAGCACTGGTGGACTGATGCTATCTCTTTCAGTAGGTCTGAACCAGAGCTAACCTGATCTTCTAGATAAGACTTACCGATGCAATAATATTCTATTGTGGTTTCCTTGGTTTGTATGGAGGAGTGGCCTAGTGGTTGGGGCAAGGTACTTCAGGCCAGAAGGTCAGGGGTTCAAATCCCACTAGAAGACAGCAGCCTTGGGCTGGAAGGACTAGGGTTTCTAGTCCCACAGTTGCTCCTTGTGGTCTTGGGCAAGCCACTTAACCCTCCATAGCCCATGTACCCTGTGAAATAGTTATCTCCAAGTTAAAATGCCCTTTTCAATGTAATTTCAGTATGTTCAATATAAACCGCACCGATGCAGAATAGCATGGCATATAAGAGAATGAAAATAAATAAATCACAGAAGTTTAGTTGGGCTCAAAATGGAAAGACTGAGCAGGGATCCACTTACAAAGGAGATTTTACATGAGTCTGATGATCCTAAATACAAACTAATGGGCTGATATTTGCTGGAAGCTAATGAATGCAACATTTTCCTATCTGTGAATTTTCAGCCCTTATACAGATAGTATTGAGATGAAAATTCATCTGAAAGGCCTGATGCTATCCACAAAGGAAAGTAGAAGAGGGAAGGCAAAGCGAGGACAGGCCACCAAATTAGCCAGATTGCAGTGATATTCAGCCACTATCCAAATAAGTTATACTTTTAGTTTAGTTCTGCTAAACAGCAGGTCTAAAGCAGTAGTTCTCAACTCAGTCCTCAGTACTCCCCTAGGCCAGTTGGCTTTTCAGGACATCCACAGGGAATATGCATGAAATAAATTTGCATGCATTGTCTCCATTGTATGCAGATCTATCTCACACATATTCAGAGTTGCCAAGTTATCCAGTTCCAGGAGTGAGATTTTTTGCCAGGTCTGGTTTTTAATTTGCATTGCAATGCAGTATAGTATTTGTGGTCCCTGATATTACCCATTCGAATCAGTGCTGTAGGTCCCATAATGCATCAGGATGAGATAGTCAGAAATCCAGGACTAGTTTAAAATCTAATTTCTGGAACTGGGTAACTTGGCAACTATGCATATTCATTGTGGATATCTTGAAAGCTCAACTGGCCTAGGGGTACCAGAGAACTGGGTTGAGAACCATTTGTCTAAAGTAAACATATAGCACCAGCACCCTGACCATATTGCACATATATTTCTCACCACTGCTATATGTATAACGGCCCTGGATATATAGAATAAATTAAACTCCATGTGTGATATTTAACTTATTCTGATTGCCGCACTGGATGAATAGAAGGCCCTATATGTGCACATCCTGCTTACCTGAGCCATGATTTCTTGACAAACAAAGTGGAGCTGATTTAATAGGCAATTTGTCACATGTATCAACGCATGTTAATGCCCAACTGATTTGCCATTATGTCCCGGATGCTATTTCCTCGCAAGCATCCTCAAGCCCCAAGAGTCTACAGCAAACAATCATTAGACAATGCAAGGCACCAAACTTGTGATTTTGTGAATAAGCATGTAAGAAACTCTGAATAAGTAGGGATGCTTATTCTAGTGCTTGGCTCTTTTCACACTCTTGATTCAGTGCTGTGCAGTCATCTATGAATTACAAGTAATCAGCCAATATTATGCATTCCAATAAGAGCTGCTGAACAGCTGCATGCCTCATAATAATCACTAAAAACCTGACCATAAAACACCTCAAAGCATATCTGAGTTTGAATAAGCGATTCACAAACTTTTATACATACTTTGCAGCTGCTAGGGGGAGGTGTGGAGGGGGGGAGATATCCCACATACTCCATCCTAACCTTCCTATACAATTCTATCTAGTTCCATCTCATAACTCATCCCATGCTTCCCTTCTCATCCTACACTGTTGTGGTCAACATTATTAGCACTCTTGCAGTTCAACCCCTTAATATCCAATTAAGGGGTTGAAATGCAAGAGTGCTAATAATGTTGACCACAACAGTGCTAAAAAGTGGCCAGTGAAATGGCTTTGGACTATATATGCATACATATTTGACACATAAAAGAATCAAATAAAACAAGATCAATTACAAAAAGAAATAGTAGAAAATAGTATAAAAACGGGGACATAGCCAGGATATGAATGTTCGCACCCTTATAAACAATTCAAGTCAGTTTGAACCGCATTCCCATTGCAGTAAAATTAGTCACACTTGTGATCAATTGTTAGTACTCACATGACTTCAATCAACCAATAAGTGATGGCTCTAATGTTTAAAATGACCACATTCACTCTCATTTTCACAAGAGAGCTGCTTGAGACTATCAGAAAAGCCATTATCACCAAACATTAAACTTCAAAGGAGTATGAGGCCATCTCCAAAGACCTTGGGATTCCCATTTATTCAGTTCACAATGTTATTAAGACGTTTTCTGCTCATGGAGCTGTCAAAAACCTCCTAAGATGTGGTGGGAATAGGAAAATTATTCCAAGAAGCCTTCGAAGGTTAGTGCAAACTGTTGGAAAAACACCAAGTATAACATCCAAATAGCTTAAGAATGACCTGGAGCAATCAGGAGTGGTGGTTTCAACCCGCACCATATGCCGCATACTAAAGAAAGAAGAACTTCATGGGTGAAGGCCAAGGAGGACCCCACTGCTCAAAGATAGTCATAAAAAGGCACACCTGATCTTTGCCCAAACCCACTTTGAGAAATCACAATCCTTCTGGCAAAATGTTCTGTGGAGAGATAAAACCAAACTTGAGCTCTTTGGCAATGCAGAGCAGTGATATATTTACAGGTGAAGAAATGAAGTTTATAAGGAAAAATACATTCTTCCTACAGTTAAATATGGAAGAGGTTCCATAATGTTGTGGGGCTGTTTTGCTGCCTCAGGAACTGGAGGCCTAGAACGTATTAAAGGAATCATGAAGTTAGAGGACTACCAAGATATTTTGGAGCAAAATGTGCTAATTAGTATCAGAAAACTAGGTCTGGGTCAAAGCTCATGGGTCCTCCAGCAGGACAATGATCCAAAACATACATCCAAAAATACAAAAGAATGATTAAAAAAAAACAAATGGACTGTTTTAAACTGGCCAACAGTGAGTCCTGATCTCAATCCAATCGAGAACCTTTGGAAAGAACTGAAATCTGCTACTGCTAAAAGGAATCCTGGAAACATTCATGAGCTGGAACAAATCACAGTTGAAGAGTGAGAGAAACTACCAGCAGACAAATGTACAAAACCTATAGATAGCTACAAAAAATGTTTGGAGGCTGTCATCACTGCCAAGGGTTGTGCAATTAAATCTTAGTGAAGGGTGCCATTAATCTTGTCCAGGTCATATTTTGTTGTTTTCTTAGAAATTACTAGATCAAAGTTGCACTGACACCATTTTTTTTGCTGTATATCTTTGAATATACTATTACAATATTATGATGAAATACAGTTGGAATTTTTCCAATTATTTCTCAAGATATTGTACACAACGTACCAAAAATGCAAGTGTGTAAATAATGTTGACTATAGCTAAATATTCTCTTCAACTCATCCCAAGAAATTTCATCCTAACCTATCCAATCATATACAGTCCTTTTTTTCCTAGTCCCTATAAATGTTGGCATTTATTGCCAAAAATAATCTAACTACATTGAGAGCTTTGTCTCTATGGCTTATTGATAGTTCCCAAGGAAATGAAAACAGTAGGGAGATGGAAGGGTGTGCGACATATAGGATCTGATTCTCTAAGGCCTTTATCCCATTCATTGTCCATGGAAACAGACCTTGTGCAATCAATTGATATGGTGCACAGAGTTGAACTCTGCATCTGAAATCTTTGGATAAATAACATGTAGCTGTTTTCCCCACAGCCTGGTTGAAGCCCTGATCCATGACATATATCTGTGCTACATCCAGGAGTCTATAGCAAAAAAGACCTCGAATGAAGTAAGTGGGCAGCGCTAACAGAAGTAAAAGACTTGATTTTATCACATCATGGCTTACTATTTCCCAGGTGCTGGTTACATTTTGAAGTGATTAATTTGCCAAATGATGAGAAAAACAAAGCTTAATCTTTAAATCAGGGTAGTTACAATAAGAAAAGGCTTCCACTTGCAAATTCAGGGGCCCATTTACTACATAGAAACACGATAAGCAGAAAAAGACCATGTGGTCTATCTAGTCTGCCCTTCCATATCAACTACAATAGTACTCTTTTTTCCTTTAGAGATCCTCTGTGTATGTCCCATGTTTTCTTGAATTCAGATACTGTCCTTGTCTCTACTACTTCCACTGGGAGACTATTCCACGCATCTACCACTCTTTCCGTAAAGAAATATTTCCGCATATAGATAGAGGCACTATCACCTCCTTTGTTCTGCTGGCCATTCCTCTCCCTATGCACTCAAACATCCTTCTGGCTTTCGTTGTCACCTTTTCTACCTATTTAGCCACTTTAAGATCCTCAGAAACAATCAAGCCCAGGTCCTGCTCTTCTTTTGTGGACAGAAGTACTTTGCCCCCTACATTGTACTGCTCCCTTGGATATTTGCAGCTCAAATGCATGACCCTGCATTTTTTAGCATGATAACCAGTTAATATGCATTTTAATGTATGGCAACTTACAGCCAGGAATACTAATCTGGGGCATGCCGGTGACTGCGCATTAAAGAGTGCAGTAATTACCCTTGGGGCGATGGGGTGGGGAATGGATGGACTGTGAGCTTGGAGAGCACTTTGCTGCTGTGTGTTCGGTGGCCATGTGGTAGTTTGCGTGAGTGCACCTAATGACATCTCTGTGGGTTTCTTGGGGTGCACCTGCATTAAGTGCACCAGATATTAAGATACTCAGTCATGTGTTAGCCGCTGGGAACATACTGGTCATGACCCCGAGAACTAGTGAGCTTTAGCAAAAGAGCCCCTCAGTGTAGCACAAAAATAGGAATGCAAGAGATGTTAGTCCAATTCAGTTTACATGCAGTCTTAAATTTCATATCTGACTCATGACTGAATAAATGTTCTCCCCCAGAGTCCAACCAAACTAGTTAACTCTAGTAACTAGTCACACCTGGGCCAGCCCCACAAAACTTTAAGATTCTTATCGTCATCTCAGATATATAGTTCTCTTCTATCTCATAAATGAATTCTATAGGAAGTCCTCAGATTTTAAGACACAATTGATTGTTGAAAACCATTGGACCATCTTCTGGAATTTCAGGACCTCTTAGTGTGTGCTTTTTAAACCCATTTTTAGGCAACAGGAGTGAAGCTGGGAAAATGAATAGCTCAAAATTTTAATTGCCTGTCCCCATTTTCTAGATTTTCAGTCCTTCAGTGGGCCACATTCTTGTCCTTTATAAGACCCACTTTGACAGAGGACATCTGAGCATATGGTTGTTTCAATTTCTCAGTGCATTTAGCCTGAAGAGACAACCTTGTGTCCTGAAGTTGCATTCCAAAATGTATTTGTATGATAACTGATCCTCTCTCTCGTTCCCAGAGTACATCCCATCTATTACCCATTGGTCATTCTATCATCTTCGTCAGATTCGTGCAGTCCATCCATTCCTTTCCCCTGCCTCTTTGACTACATTCCTTCTCTCTCTCATTGTCACAAGAATTGATTATTGCAACATCACTCTAGCCGGCCTTCCACAATATCACCTCTACAGACTCCAACTCCTTCAGAATAGTGCTGCCCGCATCCTCACTTACTCCTCTTGGTTTGACCATATCTCTCCACTTACTGCCTGCCTTCATTGGTTACCAGTTCATTTCAGAATTCAATACAAAATATTTATCTTTGTTCATAGGACCATTCACACCACCACGCCCCAATATCTTGCCGACCTCCTCCATTTCAACACTCACACTGTCTACTGCACTCATTTCTTACTCAACATCTGGCCCTTCCATCAATTTCTCGGGCTAACCTTGAACACACACGGGCTTCTGCTTTCTTCTTCCTAGGTCCCACTCTTTGGAACTCCCTTCTCCACACCTTTCGCTCCGAGCCTTCTTTCACCATGTTCAAGGCTGCCCTAAAACCCCACCTTTTTCATTTAGCCTTTGTCCCCTCCAACTCTCCTCCCTAACACTCTCATCATGCCATCCTTTCTTCCCATCTCCTGCCCTCCTATGCTGCCCTCTCTACATCTACTTTCATCTCTCTTCCTTCCCTCGTACTTCACTCTCTCTCTCCTCCTCTTTCCTGTCCTATAAGATAACGGCATTCCCTTTCCTTTTTCATTCTGTTGCAGTCCTTTGTATTGTTAACCGCTCTTATGTTCTGCCCGAGCGGTCTATCAAGAAACTGAATGAAGATGAAGATAAAGATAATAGCAACTTAGAAAAAGAGTTCTCAAAAGAGACCATTACTGACCAGAAACCTTACAAGGCTATCTCTCATGGCTTGATTAAGAAGAGGGTGGGGGGAGGGAAGGGTTGTCTAGCCTTAAGTAATGTGACAGAAGGTATAAGTCAAAACCCCCTGGGGCTCCAAGTTCACTAAGCCCAAAAACCAAGTTAGAACAACAATATGTGAACTCAATAAACAGGACCAATCCCTCAGAAATATTTTTTGTCAGACCAATACACCCCACACCGAAGCTACTATCAGTGAAAACTACGGTAAAGGGGAGAAAAAATCCATTTTAATAAAAAAGCAGTAAGCATTTGTAACCGCCAGAAATAAATCTGGACCAGAGACCTTTTACTTAACTGCAATTTTAGGCGAAAAATGTTAGAACAGGTGATCCACATGGCACAGTCCTGCGTTTCGGCTTCCATTTACCACCACCCTGCTTCAGGTTTAACTTGTCATCACCCAACAAAAAAACGCCATTAAGTAATATGAGGCATTAAAAAGTACAGCTGGGATCAATATTACTCTATCAGATGATCAAAGAGGCCTATTTTCAACTCAGCAAGATCATGACTTTCTGTGCTTCCTGCCCTACAGCTTTTTCTCCAGTAACAGTTCCAGACTGAAGAGAACTCTCCTCCTGTGATTCTTCTGCAAGAGTCAGGATCAGCAAGACTTCCCGCATCGCTGACTTATCTACCCAAAGAGCTGCCGTTGGTGATGCCTGCAACAGTTCCAACTCCACATGCTCTGGAACTACTGGCGCAAAGCATTCACTAGGACTAAGAGAGATAGCACTGTCTAGTCAGGAGCTGCCTATAAAGACTCTCTGCCAGCAGAGCTGCCCACCACAAAATCCAGCAATTTTGGGATGACCTCTGGAATGCGGGTTTGATGTAGATGACAGTAGGCAGGGGCCACAAGGGAAGCAGCCCATATTCTCGCTTTCTGCTTCTCCATCAATGCAAGCTGTTCAAAGAAATTCAGAAGGTAACAACCAGAGTCACCCAACACATCCTTCCTCCTTTAACATGAGTTTTATTGCCTTGTTATCAGTTGTTATCAAGTTATCAATTTAGATTAATAGTTAGAACATGGAACTGTTAAACCTTCCACTCTGGGTTTGAATCTCATCCCTGCCAGCCACCATTTGGCTTTAAATAAACCATGCAACCTCCCTGTGCCCACAAGCCATCTGGGAGAGGGACTTGATAAGCATCATACTTACTTTGTACAGCACCATTTATACATTTTATGCATTTTTCAAATCAGATTGTTTTTAAAATCCCAAAATTCAATCTAAAATGATCTGTAAGCAAAGAGCGTGGGAAAACAGAAAATGCCTTCAGGCTTAAAAAAGAACAGTTCAGAGGGTAAATGGTTGGTATATGTCTTAATATTCCTGAAGTTTTGCACAACTAAAGTAATGTTTCCTTAAGGGCCTTTCAATAGGCTGTGGGAGTGCAGGGAGCAGATAAGGATGAGTCAGCATAACTGGTGCAGCATGGTATTAATTTTCATCTTCAAAACTGATCTTGAGATTTGCTGTACAGATGTGCAACTTACTAACTAAAGAAGGGACCTATGTCCAACAAACATCTTCAAAGAATTCCAACAAAAAGGCATCACAGTGTCTTAAGATTCCATGTTCCTCCCGGACCATTATGCGTGATGTATACGTAGGATACTTGTAGGCAATAATGTTTTTCACTGAAATCAACAGAACAAAATGTCACTGAACATTTGTCTCAATGTCTCATAAAAAAAATATCACAACCTTTAAAGGATCCTGTTTTTCCTGCAGCCAAAACCACAACAAACACATTTTAGACCTACAGTACATACAATCTGCATTGAATATCAAAATGCACATATATTGGCTGCCATAAGAGAGGATACTCTAGCTGCTGTTGCAAGGTCATACCAGTTGTTCGGTGCAGAATGTCTAGGAATGACAAGTGGTAGTTATTCTTTCTTTGGAAAAATGCAAACCTAATTAGATTCTAGAGATGGAAGGGCAGTGTCTCTTGTAAGAGTTAGCTGCAATTATTGGTTTGAAAGGAGGCTTCATTTAGTCGGCACCTGGCAGCTCTTCAGAAGCACACATGCCGAGCAGTACTGAACATGTATACATTTCACAGTTTGCTTACGAGTCAACATTTCAGGAGGTTTATTTTAGCAGCATCCTTGAGAGCTGCCATGTTTGGTGAAAAATTTGCCTAAAGTAAAAAAGATCACTGATTACAGACTTCAGCTAGATCTTTGACCTCATGTGTGATAAGTTGTTGTGAGACCTATGGCTGAGTGAAAGACTGTACCCTCACCCTCTACACGATATTGCATAACTTTGCAAAGTCCTTGTTCCCTCTTCCCCACACACATTTATAGTAAAAACACTTGAGAAGCACCTTTGCATATAGATACACACAGGACTTTTGCAAGATTGCTACCCCACATCTATTTTGTGTGAGCAGCTAGAAGTAATTTGAATAGATGTAATTGAGGGGTACGTGTGTTTTTCAGAGGTTATTGAGGGGCTAGTTGGGTGCAGTGAAGGTGTGTCATGGGGAGTGTCAGGGGGTACATGCGTCTGAATGTGTTTCATGAGGAGTGTATATGTGTGTGTGTGTGTGATGGTGAGTGGTAGGGACTGTATGCGTGTATGTGTGTGTCATGGAGAGTTTCATGAGCTGCATGTGTGCATATGTATATCATGGGGAGTGTCATGGAGACTTCATGCATGCATGTGTGTGTGTGTGTCATGGAGGCTTCATGCATGCATGTGTGTGTGTGCAGAGCCGTACCTAGGTCTGTGTAAGCGGTGCAGCCGCATAGGGCGCAAGTACTTAAAGGGCTTCCAGGAAGCTGAAAAAAGGCTTAAATAGAGCGAATTATTGCATGAGTCTGGGCCGGAGGCAGGCAACAGACATTAGCTGCACACAGCACATTTCTAGCTTGATACTGTCCTGTGTGTGTGTATCATGGGGAATGCTGGGGGTGCATAGTGTGTGTTATGGGGAATGCTGGGGGCTGCATAGTGTGTGTTATGGGGAGTGTTGGGGGGGGTGTATATCTTTGTTTGTGTGTGGGGGGGGGGGTTATCATGGGGAGTGTCAGGAGCTGATTGCATGCATGTGTCTCTCTCTCATGACCTAGGGTTTCTCCAGTCTCTCTCTCTTAAGGCCCCCAGTTTCTCTTTCTCTCTCTTAAGATCCCTCCCTCTCCAGGCTTCACCCACTTTCTCTCTCTCTCATATCCCCCCTTCAGTCCATCTTCTATTCACCCATTCTTGTCCCTGGCTGCAGTGGCTCAGGCTTCCCCCACCATGACTGGCTCTCTAAAGTGTGGAGCCACGCAAAGTAAGATGTTTGGACTGATCTCCCAGTTTCAGGTCTCGTAAGACTTCAGACAGTGAGATCATCTCGAGCTTCCTGCCCTGCATAGCTCCACCATTGAGACAGCTGATCACAGTAAGGAGAATCTGAACTGCAGCATTAGCTTACGTTTTCCTTGCCACCTGAACCCTCCACAATAGGCACTACCAGGACTGGTGCAAAGAGATGAGGCACCCTAGTGAACCTCACCCCTTGAGCCCCCTCCCCCTCTCCAGCACTCACAGCCCCTCTCCGGTACCTGCAGCTGTGGCTATGGCTGCAAACAGTCCCGTGGTGCTTTCCTTAAAACTTCAGCAGTGCGAGGCAGTCAGTATCGGGAGTCAGAGGGGCAGAAGCAAACAGGCGCCAAAGTTTTAAGGAAAGCACCATGGGGCTTTTTGCAGCAGTGGCAATGGACTGTCAGTAGACCATAGGCACTCTAGGCAGCTGCCTAGTACACATAATAACATAATCTTTCTACAGCCAGCAATCAGACACTCATTCAAACTGACCACAGTTCAAGAGCAAGAACCACCGCCTCACAGAACCTATTATGAGCGCCAAAAACCATAACTAAATGCAACCAATCCACTGCCTTGCGTGCCTTCTCTCTCTCGGCACCTAAACTATGGAACGTCTTCCCCCTGGAATTGCGCCTCACCGATTCCCTCAAAGACTTCAAAATAAACCTTAAAACACACTTGTTCAATGACCATTTCAACACAGGCACCTAATCTCAAGAAGCCTCCAAGACTTAACCCACTCGATATTGCTCTCTCACCCATACAAGACATCATCCCAATTCTACCTCCTTTCCCTACCCTTATTACCTGATCTCTCCCTAACACCCCTTAAGGTATATAGTTCTATAATTTTAAGAAATATTGTAATGTAACTGGTTATTTTCTTAAACCTTACATTCTATGCAAAGTTCTCTTCTTGTTCCTTGTATACTACAAGGAACAAGATTAAGTGGTATAAAAGAACTGCTTAAATAAATGAATAAAAATAATAGCGACATGGGCCCTGGGCATGACTCCTTAGTGTGCCTAAAAACATCCTCATTCCTCTAAGGGAATCTTAGCAGGCTGTGGTACTTTTTAAAGACTGATCTCAGCCAACAAATACTCCAGTTTCCTACTAGAGCTTTGCGCCATTCATATTCCAATTTACCATATCGCATAAAAATAGAAAACCTAAATCAAATGTGGCCCTCCTTTGATCTACCAAAGGCGACACCTTTTCCCCTAACCCTGTTCTGTGCTTCTGCTGTGAGGAGATCTGTGTTGCATTAGGTTATTAATTTTTTTCTTCTATACCGCGCTTCTGAGGATCAGTGCAGCTTACAGAGAACATAAATCAACATTACATGAAAGAGTTACGCATGGTTAAATCTATGCACTAGTTTACAGTTGTGTTACCAGTGTAATGTGAGTTGTTTTCATACTGTATGTTTTCATTGTAACCTCAGCTCCCTATGGCTGCTAGTTGTAGCGTTAACCATGTCATGGAGAAAAACACTCATAGGAAGGAGGTAAATGTATAAAGACTTTCCTATGTGGATGTAGCCACATATGTGCATAAATGACTGCTTATAAAATACTGACCAGTGTAAAAGTACTTTGCCAGTAGGCATTTCCGGGGGACTGAATGTTGAGCAGCTATAAATGATCTGGCCTACATTCAAGGTGCATTCTCTGTACGGTTGCCAACTGGCTCCAGATGCACCCGACAGGCTTGATCCAATGGGTTTACCCCATTGCATGCAGTGACGTGTATTAGGATTTCTCTATTGCAGTCCATAAGAAAAGCAAAACTACAAGTCCCTGCATGCAATGGGGTTAAGTCAGGACTGGATCAAGCCTATCAAGCGCATCTGGAGTCAGTTGGCAACCCTAGTTCTCTGCCACCTACACTGCTATTTTATAAAGATAAATGGTGCTTACCCACTTGGCCTGTTATGGAAGATATTACACCTACCATGTGACCTGCTGAGAGCCAGTCAGACGATTCTTTGCAAGCAAATGAAGAAGTTTAGAGGGATGCATTCAGCAAGATATCAGATGGACTTTTTGGGTTGAATTCTGGTGCCCTTTTTTAGCTGGAGGGAGTTAGGTCAGCTCCCTCTCTGTCCCCTGGCTAGAACTCCAAAGTACCCTTCTAACGTCACCTCGGCTACTCATCAGATCAGCAATACAGCCATGGAGGACGTCTGGAGACTACTTATCCTCATAGTTGGAGGAAACAGAGAAAATCTTCTTGTTAATAAATAATGCCAGAGGGTTCAAGGCAAAGCTGCCTGCTAAACATAAGGGAAACTGCAGCTAGCTGCTGTACATGTTGTTGTTGTTGTTGTTAAGTGCCGTCGAGTTGGTGTCAATTCATGGTGACCCTCTGGATAGTTGTCCTAAATTGTATTCGGTCTTCAGTCAGGTGGCTCATTGTTGACAGACTGGTACCCATATGCTGTACATAGAAGCCTCAATTTTTAAAAAATCTGATATTCGAAAGGCGCAGCGGTCAGCTGTGGAACTTAAACGCCAGCAATACATTCAGCGGCAATACCTGGGTTGCAGCTGCTGCTGAGTATCCGGTTTGAGTGCCACTCTCTGGGTAAGTACTAAATGTGTCCGAATAGTGGCCATTTTCAGCTGGCACTTACCTGGATTGCTACTTAGGGAAGCTTTTCATGTGGCCTAAGTTAGCTGGAGTTGAAAATTGCACTGACCTGGCACTTATCCATATGGGGCCCGATTCCATCCTGGATGTCCCAGCCCTCTGTGCGTACGATCAGAACTGGATGCACACAGATGGGATTTTGATCCCGCAGGGCACATCTAGCCCTGTGGGATCAGAATTGCATCCAGGCCTATGTGTGCAGGCTGGGACCCCGATCCCGGTCGGCGGCACATACAGGCCTCCACCCAGGTAACTCAGTCAGGGCTCCTTAATGAAGCCGCGGTGCTATGGCGTCCAGTTGCCATGGCACTGCGGCTTGCATTTGGGAGCTGTGATCCCCGGCCGCTGACCACTTTTTGCATACCCCGCAGCCCGACCCCCAATCTGACCTCCCAAGGCCAGGGTTGGGCTGCGGGGAATCTCCTTTACCCCCTCCTACCTCCTCCGCCATCTGGGCCTGCCATTCCCCACAGACTAGGGGAATTTATTCCACCTCAGAGGTAGAATAAGTTCCCTGTTCAGTCAGCCGGCCCTGGACGAACAGGGCTGACATTGGAATCTGGGGCCATGGACCTCCCACTGCCCACCCTAACTCTGCCCCCGCACCGCCCCTTTCCCCCCCCCCCCATCTAACCTCACCGATAGTGCTTATACTGCCTTCACTCTACCCATGGGCCATCCCTGCACTAACTGGATAGTGTCAGGGCAGTCTATGAAAATACTCAATGGCACTATGCAGATGACGCCACTGAATATTGCGGTTAGCACCCTTATCTGGATAGCCTCCAGTTGGCATCTGGCTAAGGATTTTGAATATTGGCTTGAGATAGAAAACTGCTGATTTTCAGCATAGAGGGATGGCAGCACCTTTCCCTTCCACTCTGTGCAAAGCAGAATTAAAAAAGAGAGAACGAGAGAGAGAGTTACCAGGCTTGAAACCAGGAGGTCAATAAACAGCCAGTGCAGCTGCAGGCAAATGTGAGTGGTTTACACATATTGACTTACCTAGTATCCTGTCATACAATGCAGTAAAGTGCATGGACAGAAATATGAGACCTCAGCACTCCTTGATAAATGAGATTGCTTGGAGAGCCAGGTCTATATAGTATATGAGGACAGACTTAAAGATCTCAATATGTATACTTTAGAGGAAAGATGGGATAAGGGCGATATGATCAAGATATTTAAATACCTCTGTGGCATAAATGCATAGGAGAGTCTCTTGATTGAAAGCAAGTTCTGCTACGAGGGGACATAGGATGAGGGTGAAAGGGGATAGACTCAGGAGTAATATGCAGAAATAGAAAGAGTGGTAGATACAGGGAATAGTCTCCCAGTGGAGGTGGTGGAAACAAGGACAGTATCTGAATTCAAAAAAGCATGGGACCAATACAGAGGATCTCTAAATCTAAAAAGGGGACTTTTGTAGTCGATATGGAAGGGCAGACTAGATAGGCCATGTGGTTTTTTTCTGTTGTCATGTTTCTATGTAACATTATGGGACATGTTTAGTAAAAAGCGTGCCAGTAGTGCATGGTTGAGCCTGGAAACCAGCGCGGAGACCTGCGCCATCTGCAAGGGGGCATGTGCATCCTTCTCCCTGTCATTGGTGCACTGCTAACATGTGACACCACAGAACACAGTGGGTTAAGTGCACCTGCGCTAACAGCAAGAATCACATGCCCACATGCCCACCTAACTGTACTGTGCAATCAGTGTCCATGTTCTGCCCCCAACCCACCCTACCCTACCCTACCCTACCCTACCCTACCCTACCCTACCCTATCTCCACGCAGATGCACATTAACCTGTTAGCATGGGAGTTTTAGCACTGGGTTGAGTGCTAACTTTTAGAGTTGCATGTTTATCATGCACTAAACCCTGCTCTGATGGTTAGTGTGGTTTAGTCAGACTTTAGAACGGTCATTCAAGCAATGATCAATCCTCAATTAGACTACTGTAATAGCATCCTCCATGGTCTCCCACTGCAAACAATATTGCATCTCCAACTTGCACAGAACACAGCAGCACATATAATAATGCATGCAAATAATACGGATCACATCACACCAATTCTTCAGAGACCTCCACTGGCTCCCAATAGCCAGTCGAACCAAATATAAAAACCTGGTTATCTTTTTGAAACTACTAAATGACATAACACCATCACATATCAGCACATTAATATCAAAAACCCAAAACACAAGACTAAGAAGGAGTAGCAACCAAAACTATCTATGCCACCCAGATGACTTCCGTAAAGCAAACAAAACCACAAATAAAAGAGCATTCTCACACTATGCCCCAGTACTTTGGAATACATTGCCATCAGAGATGAGAGAAATAAAAGATCTCACTGACTTCCAAAAAAGATTAAAGACATTCCTTTTCAATGAACACTATGGTCATACCCACTCTCAATCCTCTACCACAAGCCAAAAAGCACCTTAACACCACCCCTTACCTGCCTCCCTGACTCAAGCAACATCCAACTGTTTCTACAACCTCTCCCTTCAAATCATATATAAACACTACAGCACATAATCCACTCAGGACCAAATTATGTAAATAGTTATAGCTACTCTGTTATTGTACATAGTTAATTGTTTAATGTACCTTGTTCTGTTAATTGTAAACCGCCTTGATTGTCAGATAAGGCGGTATATAAGAATGTGAAATAAATAAATAAATAAAATAAACATGCCCCTCTAATAGTATGAAAGAGGGGTTGACTGTAAGAGGACATCTCAATACTACCTATTCATATATCCCAAGAGACACTATTATTTTTCCCATATCTACCAGAAGGTGTCCCCAGAGTTGCAGAAGATTAATGGACTGAGCTTTATTCATTTAGTATAAATACTCTTGTGTTTTCCATCAAAATGTTGCCTGGATAGTTGCCCTGTGGAATTACTGTGACAAATGTAGTATTTTGCCAGCACATACAAGAGGAGCATTGATTTTACAAAACTCCATGTCTTAAAAAGGAATGGCATCACACATGTAAATGCTGCTAAAGACACATATAGGTGCTGGCATTTACATGTGTGAATGCTGGATCTCATAAGACTGCACATATAAGAGGACCCAAGAGGTGTTAGACATCACTGAGGCAAGCACAATTACTCCCTCAGTCACTAGTGGATGCCCTAGCTCTAAACAAGTAGACTATTCCTACAGAGTCTCCACTGCAAGCAAGGAACGTCTTTGGCACTTGACTACAAACTCTCTGCCTGAGATATCATAAAGGTTTTTTTTTTTTCATTTTTAATCGCTAATGTTTCCTGCTGCATTGCCTAGTGAGTTGTAGCTGTAGTGCAAAGGAGTGTTCTTAAGCAAAGCTTTTTTTCTGCTGTTAGTTTTTTTTTTCTTTCCCTCTAGCCTTCAGGTTCAAAGAGGAAGGCAAGCTCTTTGAAGTCACCAC
Source organism: Ichthyophis bannanicus (assembly GCA_033557465.1). Classification (NCBI taxonomy): domain Eukaryota; kingdom Metazoa; phylum Chordata; class Amphibia; order Gymnophiona; family Ichthyophiidae; genus Ichthyophis; species Ichthyophis bannanicus. The sequence goes on from CM066034.1 coordinate 928,583,844, forward strand.
TCTTCTTAGGTGTTAGTGTTCTTAATTAGCTTGCTTAGGAGCCTGTTAGCTCAGTGTTGTAAAAGCGACTATAGTGCCTTGCACTTACTGCCATTCCTACAGGGTCTCCATTGCATGCAAGATACTTCTGTGGCACTTGAGTACAAACTCTCTGCCTGAGAGCTCTTAAAGGGGGCTTTTTTCATTTTTAATTACTAACTTTTTCTGCTGCATTGCCTAGTGAATCATAGCTGTATTGCAAAAGGGGTATTTTTGTGTTCTTAGGCAAAGCTTTTTGTCTACAGTTATAGCTTTTTTTTCTTCTTCTCTAGCCTTCAGGTTTGAAGAAGAAGGCAAGCTTTTTGAAGCTGGTATCCTGGAAATGAATGCACGGCTGTGTGGATGGTGTCATCAAGAGGGTTTTGGTTTCTTGGACCATGGGATAATTTTTTCAAGGGCTGCTTAGCAGACATAGGGGCATGTTTACTAAAACCCCGCTAGTGTGCGGGCCGTGGTAGTGAGTGGATGCCATATAAGGAGTGGGCGTTCCGCCCTGAAAAAGAAAAGCCGTGATTGACATATGCGCTAAGGTGCGCGGCGCCCATGTGCGCCCCGCACATTAGCGCATGAGGAAGCTGCGCGGGAGGCATAAGTGGCGCGCTGATGTGCACACAGAAGAGCAGAGCCACAGCAAAATGGTTAAGGCACTTACCAATGGTGCAGGGATCAGGGGTTCAATCCTCCACGGTGCCCAATGAAGACAGCTGGCTGAGGTGTTAATTTATGAGGTATTTAAATAATGGGCAGCATAAGGCAGCACACTGATGGGCATAAGGTGGCATGCTAATTTTTTCGGAGGCATTTTAATACTTCGAGGCATAAGTGGCGCGCTGATGTGCACCCACACAGAAGAGCAGAGCTACAGCACAATGGTTAAGACACTGACCAATGGTGCAGAGATCAGGGGTTCAATCCCCCACAGTGCTCAATGTAGATGGCTGGCTGAGGCATTACTTTAGGAGCTAGTCTAATATTGGGTGGCATAAGGCAGCACGCTAATGTACAAGCACAGGAACAAAACCACAGCACAATGGTTAAGACACTGACCAATGATGCAGGGATCAAGGGTTCAATCCCCCAAAGTGCCCAATGAACAAGGCTGGCTGAGGCATTACATATTATGGGGAAAATTGCTTTTGGAGTCATTTTATGTTTATTTTAATTTTCACTACTAGCAAACGCACTCTCAAAGCATGCTAACATAAGGCGCCCTATAAGGCACATTTTAAAGTGCACTGTCAGCCAAGGCACCCTAGAATGTTGCTTATAGGGTGCTTTAGAGGGTGCCGTATGAGGTCCCGCAAGGTCAGAGTACTGTTTGTTATGGCAGCACTGTGCAGTTTAAGGAATGGAAAGCATAAGTAGGTGCACTGACAGGCAAGGAGGAGCAGCAGTGGAGCACAATGGTTAAGGCACTGACTGCTGATACAGGAGTCATGAGTTTGCTCCCCAGTGTGCCTAATACGTAAGGCTGGCTGTGGCATCAGCTTTGCATTGTACATATGTTTTCCTGCAGCACCTTATTTTTATCTTATTAATTGCTGCCAGCAAACACACCCTCATGTGCCGTAATTGAAGGTGCCGTATAAGGCACCCTATAAGGCACTCCATAGGGCACGTTATAAATTGCACTGTCCGCCACAGCACCCTAAAATGTCCCCTATAGGGCACCCTATAAGTTGCGTCACAGGATAATGTATAGTGCATCTTATATGGACGGGATCCATAAGGTGCCCTATAGGGCGCCCTATAAAGCACCCTCAGAGGCACCTTATGGGTACAGTACGCTGAGGGTGTCTTTGCTGGCATCAAAATATGTACATTAAAAACAGATAATGCATTGGACAACCCTATCAAATAACCCCACTGTGGATTTGAACCCATGACTTCTGGCTTCATAGGCAGTGAAGTAACCATTGGGCTACAGCTCTATAGCTACTAGCAAGCCCCAGGCTGGCTGTAGAGAGCCTGCACGTCACCACACAGACAGTTTGTTGTGGTCACCAGGATAGGGTTAGCACACCCATACCCATGATGCACTGCACATGCAAATCAGCTGTCCACAGATAAACACAAGATGGGGAATGCACCCCCACAGCACCTCGGCCTGGTAGGGGGAAGTGACCATGTGCACCCCCACAGCACCTCGGCCTGGTAGGGGGTACTGACCGTGTGTTTTACTGGCACAGAGTAGCTACACACCGTCACATTGTGCGGGTACTGTGCTCACCCTGAAGGTGTGGTGAGGCACCCAGCACCAGGTCCACAGCACCTTCCATGGCTGAATGAGGCCATGCTGGAAGTCCAAAGCAGTGGTAAACTGCAAGATAGGTAGTTTCTGCAGAAACATCTTGGATCCATCTGTCTCAGTCAGGTGTAGCCCCCATGGATACCCCCCCCCCCACCAGTGGGCCATGCACCACACACTCCCCACCAAGGGGAGCAAACAGGGTTCTGCTGAGGAGCAGACACCCCACAGGGCAGTCAAAGGAGCTCTATACACATCCATAACACAATAAGCAGGCAGCCTGGATATGGTAAGCTGCACCCCACCACCATCTGATATTCTCCTACAGCAAGCCACTCCATCAAGACACATACCAGCTGCAAGCAGCCTGCTAGTTAGTCCATAGTGCATGTTCCCAGTGGAAATGCATGCACCCAGAACTGGGATGCCAGCATACACAGCAAGCAGATAAATCAGTGACTGGGCTCCAAAAGGAAACCCATATCTATCACATGAGAGAAATACTATATAGCACTATGGGGGTGCCTAGCCATGCTGTGGTCACTGCACAGTCAGGGTGAGAGTGATCTCTCAGCAGGACATACTGAGGTCACCCTGTCTGTGTAGGTGGTGGCCAGGCACTAAAATGTCCCAGTCAGTGCCCTATGCCCTGTGCAGATGCACCCTGGCCAGGCCACCCTGTCCAGCCTATACCCATGGTACCTTGCTCCTCATTATGCACATTGGCAGCCCAATACTGGCAACATTGCTGGCAGTGTGGGCTGTGGAAGGTGTCTGCAGCCACCACACACTGGATAGACAGACAGCCACCCCCACACCTATGCCAGCATTGTGCTACTATAGAGGAGTTCAGCAGCCATACCCACCACACCAGTCCTGGGCACAGTACAGGCATGGATATGGTACGCAATACTGTTGGGGGTCACTCCCCAGGGTGGTAAACACTGTCAGAGACCAGACCTGCAGCACACACCGCAGACATCACAATGATTGTTATGGTGGAGCTCAATGAGCAAAATGTGCTTAACGTAGGAATTGATATCTGCCAGTTATGATAGGAAACGTTTGATAGCTGTGTACCATATACCCAGGTGTAGGGTGGCATTGCTAAGGTATGCAACTGCTTGTATTGGGAGATACAGGCAGGGCCCAATGTCCTGCCTCTCCAGGAGGCATTGGCCAATGGGGCCTGTGGGTGTGTGTGTGGGTGTGTCTGGCCCTGTTGGCTGCTGCTTTACGGCAGAGTTTCCCAACTCCAGTCCTGGTGTTCCAAACACTGTTCAGGTTTTCATGCTGTCACTCATGAATATGCATGAGCTACATCAGCATACCATGGGGGTGGTGCATAGATATGCAGCACAGGCATCTTTATAAGAGGCAGCATGGAACCTGAATGGTGTGGGGCCCTCCAGGACTGCATTTTGGAGACTCTGCTCTAGGTAATGCGCCTGTTTATGGTGTCTGTTTGGTGTGGTAAATTATAGGCGTATTAACCATGCGTATGTTCTCAGCAATAAAGGTTTGTCCTTACTATCACGGTTTAGTTGTAGGAAAAATATGTGGATTGGATTGATCGTAGCCCCAGCTGGGCTTTGAACCTGTGACCTTCTGTTCTTGCATACACTGTCTGTGTGCACTACACCACCGTGTTGCCACAGATATACTGTGTTCCCTGGGGAGTCCATGACTGTACATCCGACAGAACCTGTCTGTTGGGGTGGACGGTGCCAGCCTGCACAGGCCTAGGCCACTGTCTGCTGTGGTTTGCAGCCACTGCCCCCTCCACCACCTGTATCCTTCCGCCAACATGCAGACATGTCCTTATCTGGGAAAAAGCATATGACCTGATTGACTGGTGGCACTCCAGGACTGAATTTGGGGGACTCGGCTGTAGGTAATGCCCATTGTTATGGTTTGTGTGCGGTGTAGGGTAAAATACAGGTGTTGGAACCATGCTTATGTTCTCTGCAATAAAGAGGTGTCTGTACTATCACTGTTTGGTGGTGGGTAAGACTATGGGGACTGGGTTGGCAGGAGCCCCAGCTGGGATTTGAGCCTGTGACCTGCTGTCTTACAGGCACTGGCTGTGTCTGCTGCACCACACTGTGGCCACAGAGACTATGCAGTCCCTGGAGATAGGAAACCTGGCCGGACGAGTCAGAAACCGTGCTCTGCACAATTTTACTGTGGGCTTATTTACCTTGTATGGGGACAACAGCGCAAATAAACCTCAAACATGACCTCGAAAAAAGGGGAAGTAAACCAAAACCAAGCTGAGCAACAGTGATAGCAATGGGCAACTTAAAAAACACTCCCAAGAAAGCTCCAATAAAATGAGGTGAGTTTTGAAAGAGTCTACGGAGCGTAGACCCTTCCAAAAATCATTTCGTTTTTTTGGAGCTTTCCTGGGAGTGTTTTTTATTGTTGCCCATTGATATCACTGTTGCCCAGCTGAATTATAATTTTTACAATTTTTCTTGTGGTCATTTTAAGGTTTTATTTGGAATTTTGTTCTGTGCACATGTATCACACTGCTCACGTTGTGTAGGTTTCCCCGGTTTTGCTATACATTGCTGACGTAAATGGTTTCTCTTCCCTTTAAATCGGCTCTAACGCAAGGTTTTCACTCGGGGTATTTTTTTGACCGAAATTCAGCCCCACTCCTGTGCGGGGAGCCTCTCCCCTCCCACTCTCCACCCATTGACCCCGTCCCCCCGCCCCTCGTGAGCCTTCCTCCGCCCTCGAAATGTCTTTCCACGCCTCTATCGCACATCAGCGCGCCGCGCACTTTTGCGGGCGGCGCGCACATGTGCGTGCGGCGCGCACATGTGCGGGCAGCGTGCACATGTGTGGGCAGCACGCATGTGTGCGGGGCACCAAAAAAGCACTATTAGCGTGTGCTAAGGTACCTTAGCGCACGCTCAAGTGCGCCCCGCACAATTGCGCGGTTTAGTAAACATACCCCATAGTGTCCACCTATCCAAGAAGGGTCAAAATGTCTTCTGCAGCAGACTGGCTAACCTACTAATGAGGGATTTAAACTAGATTTGTTGGGATGAGTGAAGAAAGCTCCCAGGTAAGTAGAAGTCCTCAAGTAAGCGAAACATTTAATACCTCTGTAGAAATGGGTAAAAGGGGCAATGTTTGGAAAGCAGTGTGCATTAATGCCTGTAGTATGGTAAATAAGATCCCAAATGTTGAGGCTTTAATGGAAGAGGCTGACTTGGATTTAGTGATGGTTACAGAGACATGGTTCATGGACAACCATGGCTGGGATGTAATTATACTGGGCTATATTCAGGAAAGACAGGGTAGGAAGAAGGCAAGGAGGCTTGACACTATATGTAAAATGTCATATTAAAGATACATAGCTATAGGGCTTACAAAGGAAGAAGGAGGAACTATGGGCTAAACTAGAAAGTGCTAATGGAGAATCCATTTGCACTGATGTGATATACAGATCTCCTTCATAGGCAGAAGAAGTAAACAGAGATTTAATTGAAGACATTCGCAATATTGCCATGAAAGGAGAAGTGCTACTGATGGGTGATTTCAGTATGCTGGATGTTGATTGACACATCCCTGCTGTTGTGTCATCTAGAAGAAAGGATATCCTGGATTCTCTACAGAGAGAATTATTACAGCAACTGGTAAGAGACTACAAACGTGAAGGTGCCATACCCTACCTGGTGCTTACCAATGGGGAAATTGTTTCTGATGATATAGTGGGAGATCATCTCGCATCCAGTGATCACCAGATGTTTTGTTCAGTATTAGGACTAAGGCTGATAAAGTCCATTCCAAAAAAGGAAGGGTCTTAGACTTTAGGAAACTAACTTTGCCAAGATGGAACAATATCTCAAGGAGTTGTTAGTGAGATAGGAACAGCTGGGGGATGTAGAAAAGCAATGGGCAAAATTGAAAGGGGATATTTTAAGGCCAACACACCTTTTTGTTAGTAAAGTAAGTAAATGTAAAAGGAAAATAAGGCCATTATGGTTCTCAAAAGAAGTAGTTCACAGAAAGATGAAGACAAGCATCAATATTTGGAAAAACTTAGAGAAGCTAGGAAAGCAGTCAGTAAAGCAAAGATACAAATAGAACAAAAAATAGCCAATGCAATAAAATGGGGAGACAAGACATTTTTTCAGATATGTTTGTGGGTCATCCCAAAGCGGTGTAGAAAATGGGTCATCCCAAAGCGGTGTAGAAAATGATGAGGATAAAGCAGAATGGCTTAATAAATATTTTTGTTCTGTGTTCACAGATGAAAATCCAGAAGCAGAACCTCAGAAAACATCTACAAATAGGAACAGTAGTGAAGGGGATCTTAAATGATTTTCAGAAGACTGTATTCGTGAGGAACTAGTAAAACTAAAAGTAGACAAAGCGATGGGTCCGGATGGGATACATCCCAGAGTATTGAAAGAACTTGGGGACGTTCTAGCAGTTCCACTGTCTAACCTTTTCAATGCTTCTTTAGAGTCGGGAGTGCTTTCAGAGAACTGGAGAAAGGCACATGTGGTCCCTTTACACAAAAGCAGAAGTAAGGATGAGGTTGAGAATTACAGGCCAGTTAGTCTGACCTTTGTGGTGAGTAAATTAATTGAAACGCTGCTAAAACAGTGAGATTTCTGGATTGCAGGATCTGAGGCAGCATGGTTTTATTAGGGGCAGGTCTTGTTAAACAAATGTAATTCATTTCTTTGACTGGGAGAACAGAGAGTTGGACCAAGGGAGAGGCCTAGATGTGGTGTATTTAGATTTCAGTAAAGCCTTTGACACTGTTCCACACAGATGACTTATAAATATATTGAGCATCCTAGAAATAGAACCTAAAGTGACTGACTGGGTCAGAAATTGGTTGAGTGGGCGACGACAAAGGGTATAGGTATATGGAGCTTACTCTGAGGAGAAGGATGTAACCAATGGTGTTCCGCAGAAATCTTCCTTGGTCCAATTCTTTTTAACATTTTTGTAAGTGATATTGCGGAAGGGCTGTTGGGTAAGGTTTGCCTCTTTGCAGATGATACCAAAATCTGCAATAGAGTAGACACCTAGGAAGGAGTAGATTACATGAGGGGCATCTAGATAAGTTTGAAGAATGGTCAAGAATTTGGCAGCTGAAATTTAATGCTAAAAAATGCAGGGTCATGTATTTGGGCTGCAAAAATTCAAGGGAGCAATACAATATAGGGGGTGAAGTACTTCTGTCCACAAAAGAAGAGTGGAACCTGGAGGTGATAGTTTCTGATGATCTTAAGATGGAAAAACAGGTAAAAGGTAAAAGCAAAAGCCAGAAGGATGCTGTGATGCATAAGAAGAGGAGTGGCCAGCAGCAAGAAGGAGGAGATAGTGCCTCATTCAGAGTATTGTGTGCAATTCTGGAGACCACACCTTCAAAAGGATATAAACAGGATAGAATCTAATGGCTACCAAAATTGTCTGTTGACCTCGTCATAAGACATATGGGAACAGACTTAAAGATCTCAATATGTTGGAGGAAAGGCAGGAGAGAGGAAATATGATAGAAACGTTTAAATACCTCCGTGGCATAAATGCAGAAAACGAGAGCCTCCTTCTATTGAAAGGAAGCTCTGCAACGAGGGGGCATAGGATAAAGGTGAAAGGGGATAGACTCAGGAGTAATATGTGGAATAGATGAGTGGAATAGTCTCCTAGTGGTGTAGTAGAGACCAGGACAATATTTTAATTCAAGAAAGCATGGGACCAACACAGAAGATCTGTAAAGGAAAAAAAAGGGACTCTAGTAATTGGTATATAAGGGCAGACTGGATAGGCCCTATGGCCTTTTTTCTGCCGTCATGTTTCTATGTTTCTAGCTGATACCTACACTTGCCTGAGGGCAGGTGTAAATGCGGATGGAGACATTTTTAAAAATACGCATACATTGCCATTGTAAAAGATATGTAGATTGTCTGTCTGGACCATTCAAATCACGTCTCCCCTTAAGAGCTCTGCATCTGGAGATATCTATATGTGTAAATAGTGGCATCATAAAACTGGTAGGCCTGATATTCGAAGGGGTTAACAGGACCTGCACACTGGATAAACCTGCTGATAGAGGTTTTCGTAGTGCCACTGAATATGCTGTCTAACTGCTACCCCACTGTCCGCATAGTGCCGGGCTGGTGTGTGGGTGGGGTGAGTGCAGTCCCAGCACTTAACCAGTTAGCAACAATTTTCAGTCTGCTAGTCAAATAAGTAGCAGCATAAATTCCGGTCATGAAGAAGGCTGTACTAACTTTAGGCGCTACTGCCATCAGGATTGCGGCTCAATATCGCCACTAGCTGGCTAGCAATGACCTTTGCTGCTGAAATCAGATATTCAGATTCCAGTGCTGATATCAGATGTTAATTTTTAATGCTGTGGCCAACCATGGGGTTTGCAAATTGACCTAGGAGTTTCCCTGTTTGATGGTTACATATATAAATGTTGCTAAGCTATATTAAGTGTAGCTACCACCATGCAACTGTTCCAAAATGATCTCCTGGATATATGTTATATACTGTTCAGATCATAAACATGTGGCAAGGGATGCTGCACTGGTGAAACAGGCCAGATATACTAAAGACAAGAATCAACCTGCATAGACACAAGGTCAAACACCAGAGAAGATCAAGGTCATATCTCCATGGGGAGCACTTTTCAGGACCAGACAACTGCGCATTCTAGTCTCTGTATTCAAAGCCATCCGTGGTGCAATGGAAAATACGTTTTTTTTTTTCATCTCCAAGGTGAGCACATGTGAGGGCTCGAAAGGGTAAATGTCCTCACCATTTTTCATTAGTTTCCTATATCTCCCTGCAGCATGACTTAAGCAGAAATTTAGAACAATCCAGGAACATAAGACTTTTGAAGTTAAAATAATCAGGCACTTTTGGAATTGACAAGAAAGGACTCAAAGCCTAGATTTCTTAGCATACTGTCAGGCATGTTTAATAAAGGGCACACTGGTAGCACAAATGTGCGGCTCAAAATTAGCGCAGAAGCCCACGCTATCTTTTGGCAACATGTCCCCCTGCTGATCCTGCATTGGTAATAACTAAGAGGCATCCGGGTGCACTTACTGCCACTCCGCCATCATTATATGCACCCGTGCTAACAGCAACATTCATAGTGCGTGCCCATAGCCTCTACGCTAACTGCAATGCACTGTCAATATCCACATTCCACCCCGAACCCACCCAGTCCTCACCCAATAGCGCACTACTCAGTTAGCATAGGATTTTTATCATGAAGCCCCGCACAAACAGCGCAGCGCACTTAGCGTCCGGCAAACCCTGTGCACATTAACAAACAGCCCCCTATGATCCAAAAATCCTTCGCCTATCACATTCTGATCATCCATCCACCTACCTACCCTTTTCTCCTTCACGCTGTCCTTAGAATGATTCAGAATTCACTTGTACTTTCTATAAATGGTAGCTTTTGCTCAATCTGTTCTGCCTGGAGGAAGGGAGTGTTAACTCATAAAAGCTAGTCAAGAAATGTATTACTTTAATCCAATAAAAAATGTATCACCTTGTATCTATCTACCTATCTGTAATGTTTGTTTGTTAACCTTCATTTCCATACATGCAAGTGGACTAACAGGACAAACACACTACTCAACATATTGCAACATTCTTGTATTTACCTGATTGGCTTGTCTTTGCTAGGCATTCATCTCTTTTGTTGGTTTATTGAATTATTTTCTGAAAAGATAGCGTTACCTCAGTCTCTTATCTCTTTGCTTTTGTACATTGATTGATGGTAATTATGTTATTCTCCTTTGTGTTCTTTCCGTGAGAAGACCATTACACCAACCAACCTATAAACAACCACTACAGAAACAATTACAGACTGCACGTAAGCTCTGAAAGCTGTCTGCATTACCATAGAAACATATGTGACTCAAGGGTCACGAAGTTCTCTCGTATTCAAAGATTATTTGGCAAAGTCTCGTTTTTCTGGAAATAGATTCTGTGCATTAGTTGCTGTGACAGATACCACTTTCCCCAGTCACTGTACAATGGTATAACTATTGAGGATTTTTCTAGCTGATTCCCTACAAGGAAAGCCAGGGGAAGATTTGTGATGCCATAGACATTAGATGTGAAGACACATTTTAGATAGTATGTGAAGGTCAGAAATGAGACTTTGGGGTCACGATGTACACAAATCCGGCAGTATTTTAGAAAACGTTCTGCTAAGCATGGAGCCTGTACTAAAATAGTATAGGAGTGCACATGTATTTGCCTGTACATGAAGCTGAAGGACCTATTTTGCAAATCTATACATGGGAGAAATTGGGAGGGGGGGGACTCAGCAGCTGCCATATGTACCTACCAGCACTTATACATGCATGTTATAATGCCCTGTTCAATGTAATTTCAGTTTGTTCAATGTAAACTGCACTAATGCAGAATAGCACGGTATATAAGAGAATGTAAATAAATAAATGTTGGCTACTTTGCCAACTTACATATATAACTACCACAGAGTAAGTACAGATGTTTCTGTCTTTATCTAATTTCAATATGGAGGGGGAAATAAACAATGGGGAATTAAAGAGGATAGCCCTCTTAATCCCTCCTGTAAAGGGCTGGCTGAAATGAGCACTTTTTAAAAACCTAGACATGCCAGCGAGTAACTGAATCCCGATGTGGGCAATTTCAATCATACATGCGCATTTTCTATATGAAATGGGGAATATGCCTGCAGATTACTGACCTACCCAGACCACTCCCTAACCATGCCATCTTGTAATTTCTACATAGCAAGGGCATCCATGTGTAAATCCAGCCTTCTCTAAACTTGCCAGTTCCACAGGGATGCAATTTCCGCTTGTATATGCCTCGTTGCACATATGGAAATTGCAAATACGGCTTCTAAAATAACCCCCAGATTGTTTAAGAGGGAAAGGTATCTCTTTCTCATCTTCTTTATATCAATCCGAGCTGAAGGGGTACAGAGATTTTTCCCCTGTCATTGGATGTTGTCTAAGGACCAAAGGAGTGGAAGCCTCAGGTCTTACTGAAGGTGGACCCTTGCCATATCAAACTAGGAGAAAGGCTAAGGAGAAAGATTGGGGCTATGTATGCAGAGAAGAGATATCCATAGTGTAAAGGAGGATCCCTCATACCATCCCTCCTGTCACCTGAGGAAAAATTCAGTCTGGTTGTCTGTAAGTAATCTACTACATGAGAGCCTAGAGTCAGTTGTTGGGAAGCTGAAGAAGAGGATGTGCAGCTAGAATTATTAGTTGTTGGTGTCAAAGAAGTCTTGACCCATTCAAGAAGTTCAGGGAAAGCCACTAGTGAGTGAGTGTGTCAAGTATCATTTACCTGTCCATAAAGAAGAGGTGAGTGGTGGAGTAGTCTACTGGTTAGATCACTGGTGCTTACAGAGTGTTGCTACCCATTGTCTGCATACTGTTGCTATCCACTGTTGCATAGAACTGCTACCTATTGTTTGCATAGAACTGCTGCCCACTGCCTGCTTATTTGCCTATTACTTGCTACCCATTGACTGCATAGAACTTGCTACCCATTGCTTGCTCAGACCTTGCTGCCCACCACCATGGCCCCACATCTCATTGTCCTTATCTTCCTCATCCTCCCCAACTGCCTCCCCTCCTACCAACACCCTCCCTCCTCTTCCCCCTACCCTCTCCCTACCTTCCTCACTTCTCCCTCCACTCTGCCCCCTAGCCTAGCACCTGCTCTAGAGCTTCTTCACACCATCCCCCGCATTCAACCAGCCCCTCTCTCTTTAAAGCAACCCCATCCTCGCTTTCGCCATACTATTTCCACCTTACCTCACTCTCTAATACTCATTTTCCTTCGCTCATCAGGTAATATCAACCCCAACCCTGCCCCCCCCCCCGACTTCTTTCTCACACTAAAAAAAGTTCCCCACATACACTATCTAATCTCATCCACATCCCACTCCTCCCTCTTTCCACCCTCCCTCATTCATCCCACAATCACTCATCCACAGATATCAACCCCAACCCTACCCTCAAAAATAATCCCTCACATAACCTACCCGATACCATCATCTTACCCCTCATTTCCCCTCCCTCATGTCCCTCTTGGAGAGCACACACACACAGACATACCCACCCACACCCTGCTCCCTCCAAATCTCGGTATTACCCAAGAAATAGACCCCCATGCTACTCTGATAAGAAATCCACACGTAACTTATTTAACCTTATCCATATCCCTCTCCTCCCCCCCCCCCCGCTCTCCCGTTTTCATGCGCCCTATGGAATGCATGCTCAGTCGTAAAAAAAAACCCTTTTATTCACAATCTTTTTATCTCTAATGCCCTACACCTTCTTGCCTTGACCAAGACCTGTCTCTCCCCAGACGACACCACATCCATTGCCTCTCTCTGCTATGGGGGCTACCATTTCTCCCATACACCTCGATCTACTGGTCACGGTGGTGGCATTGGCCTCCTATTCTCTCCCTCCTGCCAACTCCAGCCCCTCCTGCCACCCCAATCACACTCGCCCCTCTCCTTCGAAGTCCACTCCATTCGCCTCCTCACACCACTCCCCCTATGACTAGCTGTTATTTATCGCCCACCCGACAAATCCAAATCAACCTTCCTCACCGATTTCGACTCCTGGCTTTCTGCCTTTATGGACCCCTCCTCCCCCACTCTTATTCTTGGCGATTTCAACATTCACATCGACAAACCCTCCGATCCCCATGCCTCCAAGTTCCTTGCTCTTACCTCCTCGTTCAACCTCAAAATTTGTTCCACTACCCCCACACATCTACACGGCCATTGCCTTGACCTAGTACTCTTCTCCAATTCCTCTCCCTCAAACTTCCACAAATCAATCCTTCCCTCATCTGACCATCACCTCTTAACATTTACTCTTCAGCTTCCGCTTTCCCAACCTCGCCATGTCTCCTCTGACCTATTTAGAGACCTTCATAATATTGATCCCACGACTCTCTCTTCCACCATTTCTCCGTCTCTCTCCTCCATTTTATCCTCCAAATCCGTCGACGAGGCATTATCTTCATACAATGCTACACTATCCTCAGCCCTTGACACTCTTGCCCCTCCCACCCCATGTCCTGTCAAACGATCTACTCCCCAACCCTGGCTCTCACCCACAATCCGTTACCTATGCATCTGCGCCCGTTCTGCTGAATGAGCTTGGTCCAAATCCCGCTCCCCGGAAGACCTTCTACACTTCAAATTCATGCTTGGCTCCTTCCAGTCAGCCTTAGCACTTGCCAAACAAGATTACTGCATCCATCTGACCAACTCCCTTGCCTCTGATCCTCGCCGTTTCTTTAATGCCCTCAATTCTCTCCTCAAGGTCCCCCCGCCCCCAATCCCGCCCTCCCTTTCTGCCCAAACCCTAGCCGACTACTTCCACGACAAAATCCACAAGATTACCCTCCAATTCCCTACCCCCTCATCTACCTCCCCTCCTCCACAATTCTCCTCCCCCATCCATACTTCCCCTGCCACCCTCTCCTCCTTCCCTCCGATCTCTGAAGAAGAAACCACACTCCTCCTTTCCTCCTCCAAACCCACCACCTGTTCATCAGACCCTATCCCTACCCATCTCCTACGTTCCATCTCGCTCACCATTGTCCCCTCCATCACTCATATCCTCAACCTTTCACTCTCCACAGCAACTGCCCCCATCGACTTCAAACATGCTGTTGTCATACCCCTCTTCAAGAAACCCTCACTTGATCCCACAAGCCCCTCTAACTACTGACCCATCTCCCTCCTTCCCTTCATATCCAAACTATTAGAACGAGCAGTCCACCATTGCTGCCTTGGACTTCCTCACCTCCCAGGCCCTCCTGGACCCACTGCAATCCGGCTTCCGTCCCCTACACTCCACTGAAACAGCACTTACAAAAGTCACCAATGACCTGTTCCTGGCTAAATCTAAGGGCCTGTATTCCATCCTCATCCTTCTTGACCTTTCTGCTGCTTTTGATACCATTGACCACAACCTTCTCCTCACCACCCTCTCCTCGCTTGGCTTCAAGGACTCCGTACTATCCTGGTTCTCCTCCTACCTCTCCCATTGCGCATTCAGTGTATGCTCTGGTGGCTCCTCCTCCTCCCCCCCTACCCCGCTACATGTAGGTGTAGGGATCTGTCTTGAGCCCCCTCCTCTTCTCTCTCTATTCCCAAGGCCTTGGCACGCTTATCTCCTCCCATGGCTTTCAGTACCACCTCTATGCTGATGACTCCCAGATCTACCTCTCTACACCTGATATTTCTCCGGCAACCCAGTCCAAGATCTCTGCCTGTCTTTCGGACATCACTGCCTGGATGTCTCATCGCTGATTGAAACTGAACATGGCCAAGACTGAACTCCTTGTATTTCCACCCAACTCCTCCCCCCACTCCTCCCTCTCTCAGTCCATGTGGATGGATCTACTATCCTTCCTGTTCCCTTGGCCCGCAATCTAGGGGTTATCTTTGACACCTTTCTCTCCTTCTCTGCTCATATCCAGCTTGTAGCTAAGACCTGCTGCTTCATTCTCTACAACATTAGCAAAATCCGCCCCTTCCTCTCTGAACACGCTACCAAAACGCTTGTCCACTCCTTGATCTCCTCTCGCCCCGATTACTGCAACCTACTCTTCGCTGATCTCCCCTTGAGCCACCTCCTCCCTCTTCAATCCATACAAAATCACGCTGCTCGACTAATCTTCTGCCAGCCTCGCCATGCCCACATTACTGCTCTTCTCAAGTCGCTTCACTGGCTCCCTGTCCAATTCCGCATCCATTCCAAGCTTCTCCTACTGACCTACAAATGCATTCACTCTATGGCCCCCTCAATACCTCTTATCTCCCCCTACGTCCCCTCTTGTAATTTGCGCTCCGCTAACAAATTACTTCTATCAATGCCTTTCACCTGCACCACGAACTCCCGACTGCGCTCCTTTCACCTTGCTGAACCATACGCCTGGAATAGCCTTCCTGCGTCTGTGCGCCAGGCATCCTCCCTGGCCCTCTTCAAATCCAGATTGAAGACCCACCTCTTTACCGTTGCATTTAGATCATGACTCCATCCTCATCTTACCCTAACCCCCGTCAACATTCATGACCAAACTATTGACCAAACTGTACCACACCGTACCTTGCGCAGAACTGACTAATGCTCTGTACTATTTTCTTTTAACTAGATTGTAAGCTCCGATGAGCATGACTCTGACGGGCAGGGACTGTCTCTTGTATGTTGGCTACCTCTTGTAGGTTAGCTGTGCAGCACTGCGTGCGTGGCGCTCTATAAGTGCTGAATAGTAGTAGTAGTAGTAGTAGTAGTGTAGTAACCAAGAGACCAGGGTTTGATTCCCACTAGTACTCCTTGTGGCCTTGGGCAAGTCACTTAACCCTCCATTGCCTTGGAAGAAAGGTCTGGCAAACTACTTCCGGTCCCACTGCCAAGAAAACCCAGGAGTCAGCCTTGACTCAAAGGCACACTTTGCAAGGAGAGATCCTAACAAGGAATCACCCAAGAGGAGTGACGGAAGAAGAGGATCTGGATAAGAGGCATCTACCAGCAAGAGATGTAAGGAGAGGAGAATACAGAGGACCCAGAGTTGGTGCAAGGATTAGAGGCACCCAAGGTGGGCTCTCCATCTTGCTGCCCCCTGTCTCCATTGTCACAGCTGCTGCCCCTCTCCAGGGCCTGCAGTAGTGGCAATGGAACCCAAACTGGAAGCTGCATCGGAGGGGGCAGAAACTTCACAGAGTAAGAGAAAGCAACTGTGATATAGCACCAGAGTGCATGGTATGCACTGTGTTGCAGTTTGGAAGCCATTGCAAGCCCCAGACAGGGGTGGCAGTGGGTGCCCCTGGAGAGCTGGTGCTCCAGGCAACTATCTAGTTTGCCTAATGGTAGTGCCATCTTTGAAAGGACCTAGTGAGTTTAATTCCTGGCCTCTGCAACTGTCTTCTACTTTGTTTTTTTGCAATTTTTGTCTTCAACATACTGTCTGTGAAGTAAAAGACGAACTAATACTTTTTAACATCACCCACTAAATTGCAAATGCAATGTATGCCTTCAAGGCAATGCCGACTCCCTGTTTTTTTTGGCAGTGTGACCAGAAGTAGATTTCCAAATTTTTCTTCCAAGGCAATGGAAGGTTAAGGACTTGCCCAAGGCCCAAGGCCTGCTAGTGGGATTCAAACGCTGGTCACTTGGTTACTATACCTGTGCTCTAACTATTAAGCCGCTCCTCCCTCAACCCATAAATTATGGGGTTAATTTTCAGAAGGACCTGCTATCCAGAGAAGTGCCTCTGGCTGGGGTTATCCTGCAATTTTCAGTGGGAGTTTCCTGACCCCCTCAGCACTCTCCAGGGGTAATTCATTGGCAGACCAGGAATGGACCTGGCAGTTAGCAGGAATATTCAAACCATTATCTTGATAACTATCTGAATAAAGTTAGGCCAGTCTTTTTGCTGGAAGAGATAATTATCTAGATTTAAAAAACCCTCTCAGTTTGAATTTTTATTGTAGCCACACATATTAATTTCGTAAGCCACTTAGGAAATTAAATAGGCGGTATAGTATATAAATAATAAATGAAATGAAAATGAAAATAATTTTTATTATGTAATTGTATACAAACTTTTAATATTGTAAACCACTTTAATGCTTTGACGGGAAGCAGTATAACAAACGAATAGTCATAGCAAAAGAAATAAAATTAGATAACGGACCGAATATCACCACGACCCAGAGCGGCAGCACTCGTCATTCTATCCGGATATTCCGTACTAGATGCAATCCGTACCAGCACCAAATATCCGGATTTTTTGGATAGTTATAGCCAGTGTCTAAAGTTTACAAAACTTAATGGCGTTGATGTTCAGCGGTGGAGGTGGGCGGGGCTGCTAAAGCGTCTGACCTTCACCATTTTAATTAAGACCCAGATATTCAATGCCTTTTTTCTGCCTAACTTTAGCCATGTCAAAATAACTAATTAGCAGCTGAATATCACCGCCGACTGGTCATCTTCAGCGCTACCCCTGGAACTCATCTAGAATGCTCTGATGCTACTTGGTTAGCACCGGGGCATCTAGAAGCGTAAGAAGGGGATATTTAGTGCCGTTGAATACCCCACTCAGCACAATTAACATGATTAGCAGGACTGCTAACCACATTCATCGCTTTGAATATGCCCCCCAATAAATATAAAGTTAACAAAACGATGAGTGCAGCAGCTGAATATTTTTAATCATGCTATTGGCGTGATCTCTGTTTTTGGAGGTGAACTGTGTGACGTGAGACTAGAAGGCACAAAAGAGATAAATTTCATCTCTAGGCATAGGCCCCTGAGAGTTAACTCTCTCCTCGGGACTCATAAACACAAAGAAATCTTTCCCTTCGGTATCTCAGGGAGATACAAGCCCAACAGTCCACTGAAGGGGGGGCAGAGGAGGGGCACCCACTGTGCATAGAAAATGGGCATAGTTTCAAAACCATCCAACATCTGAAAACGGGCATAGAGACACAAGACTGGCCTGTGGATGTCCAAGTCTGAACGGGGGCATAGTGGAGGCATGGATGGAAATTTCCCAGGAACCTGGATGTCACTGCCTGATCTCAGAAACATCCTGGACATCTAAGTTTAGACCTGTTCCAGGCATTAATAAGCAATATATGGTTTCCCAACAACATGCCAAGAAAGATTCTCTAACCCTTAGTGGTGCATTTGTTTCTATAGAATTCATGATCATACAACCTTATGTAGCAATATTTGTAAATAGTTTACAAGCTTATGTAGCAAGTTTTTGTAAATAGTTTACCCCTGTTATCTAAGTTACTTGCCCTGTTATCTGTAAACTCATACATGTTAACTGTACTGAGCGTTTCTGTTCCATGTAAACCGCGCTGATGCTGAATAGTGCGGTATATAAGAGAATGTAAATAAATAAATAAATAAATTGGGGAAAGTGCTTGTTTTGGCTGAAAAACAGCCAGAGGATGTAGAGAAGAAAGCCCTCCATCAACCCCAGTACACAGCACAATCACAATGACAGCAGCAGAGGGATTTGAACACTGGCTTCCCTGGTCCTAGCCCACTACTCTAACCATTAGGCTATTCCTAGATGCCCAGAGTCTGGAATACTATTCTGGGGATGTCTACGTAGATGCCCCCACGGACATCCCTATCAGCCACGTCCATGTTTCTGAAATCATGTCTGCACCTGGACGTGCCTGCTTTTGTATCAGACATTATTCCTGAGTCTTCACCTTTTCACACTCATTCTATGATCCCTTATTCTAGAGCTTTCTTTCAATTGAAAGAGGCCCCAGCCCCTGTGCATTGATATCATGAAGATTTTGAAATATCTCTGTCATATCTGCTCTCTCCCATCTTCTCTCAAAGTATACATATTGAGATCTTCAAGTCTGTCCCCATATGCTTTATAATGAATACTGCTGAACATTTTAGTAGCCACACTCTGGACTGTGATTAAAAGGTGCCTAACATGTTTAGCATATGTAGAAATATCTCTCTGCTGTTTCGTTTTAATCCTTGTTCATCCTTTGTGCTTATTGTTCGTTCTTTGCTCTCAGGTCGAGTGTCCTAACCCAGTCAGAAATATGTTACAAATATGTTTATTAATGAGAGGAAAGTGTTGAAATTCTAAAGTCCAGACTTCAGTAACCCTGAGTGACCAGATATTGGAATCCTGGCCCAGTGAGATACAGCTATGGAATGATGTCTGCTTTCAATATCGCAGTGACATCTGGCAGACACATTTATCCTGGCCATGGGGAGGACATAGTGCCATTTAATTGGGCAAAATGGCAGATCCAAAAGATAATATTTTTCAAGCAAACAGAAACAGATCCAGAAAGAGTTGTATTTAGAGATCCAGGGGTCATTTTTCAAAAGCACGAATCCAGTTAGCTTACCCAAATGAGATCAGGTCCAGCCAGGTTTTGGTTTCTTTAATGATGCAGTAAAGTAAAGTCTTTACTGCATCATTAAAGAATCGTATTAACTGCTATCTTTGTGAAAAAAATGAAAAAAGACAAAAAAACATGTAGGACACTTGGAACTCTTTTTTCGGTCCTCCTCATTTGGGAACTCCTTTTTTCAGCTTACAATTCATAGCTCAGCCTGCTCCAGATGCAAGAAAATCCTTTTTATGCAAGGCTCACAGCAGGAACTCACTCATCTGATCTCAAGACACTCAAAATGATTCTTTTTATCTCATTCATTCTTTTATTCAAATTTATTTGTATCTCATCTATCATTACTCTTCTAGGTGAATTATACATACTCGTTCATAATTAATTCATAACAATGCATGAAAGAAACCCCCCCCCAAAAAAGAAAACAATCAAAATTCAACTAAAAGCTACCACTAAATAAAAACCTTTTCAATTTCCTATGGAAAGTACAATAGTCCCTTTCTTGACAAAAATCATCAGGTAAAACATTCCTCAGATATGGACCAGGCTGGCATGCAACTGTTAGTTTTTTGAGTGCTACAGCAATGGGAGGAATGGCTGATAAATCTTTCTGACTCGATTGAAGTGATCTGGGTATCTCACAACATGTAATCAAAGATGAAATCAGAATTTAATTGAAGGTTCATCAGTTGGAAAGGACTGTTGGGGAAGATTTGTTTCTTTGCAGATGATGCCAACATCTTCAATAGGTAGACACTGTGGAAGGTGTAAATATAGTAAGGAGGGATCTAGTAAAGCATGAAAAATGATCTGGAATTTGGCAACAAAGATTCAATGTTAAAAACTTCAGGGTCATGCATTTGAGCTGCAAAATCTCATGGGAGTGGTACAATAGAGAGGGTGAAATACTTCTGTGCACGAAAAAAGAGCAGGATCTGGGAGTAATCATATAAGATGACCTTAAGGTGGCCAAAAATTTAGAAAAGGCTACAGCAAAGGCCACCAAAGGATGCTTGGGTGCATAGGAAGAAGGATGGTCAACAGGGTAAAGGAGGTGATAGTGCCTTTGTATACGTCTATGTTTAGACCTCATTTGGTGTACCATGTGCAATTCAAGAGAATGCACCTTCGAAAAGAAATAAAGAAGATGGAATTGCTGCAGAGGGCAGCCACTAGAATAATCAGTGGTATTTGTCATAAAGTCTATGTGGACAGACTTAAAGATCTCAACATGTATGCTTTGGAAAAAAGGCAAGAAAGGGGAGATATGATAGAGACTTATAAATATCTATGTGGCATAAAAGCACAGGAGACTGGCCTCGTTCAGCTGAAAGGAAGCTCTGGAAGTGGGGGTTATAGGATAAAGGTGAAAGAGGATAGAATCTGGAGTAATATAAGGAAATATTTCTTTACAGAAAGAGTGATGGATGCTTGGAATATCCTCCCAACAGAGGTGGTGGAGATGAGGACTATATCTGAATTCAAGAAAACATGGGAGAAGCACAGGGAATCTCTAAGGGAGAGAGATCGCAGTGCTTAGTGCTTAGGATGGGCAGACTGGATAGGCCATATGGTCTTTATTTGCCATCATTTTCTATGTTTCTATGTATGAGATATTTTATTAGCAACCAGTGCAATTTTTATAAAATAGACAAAATAGAATCATATTTCTGAAGGCCAAAACTAAGGGGCATGTTTACTAAAAACCGCTAATTTGCGCGCCGCAAAATAGCGCACGGCAACGCAGCATTGAAACGCACATAAACGTGTTTAAACGCCCCGCACACGTGCGTGTCACCCCCGCACAGGTACGCGGCACACTAACGGGCCCCGTACAAGTGCGGGCCCGCAAATGTACGATAGAGGCGTGGAACGGCTAAAGAAGGGCGGAGGAAGGCCCCGGAGAGGCGGAGGGACGGGGTCAATGGGTGGAGAGTGGGAGGGGAGAGTCTCCCCGCACAGTACCGGGCCAGAATTTCCATGTAAAAACTACCGCGAGTGAAACACTCGCGGTAGAAAGCATTTAAAGGGAAGAGAAACCATTTCCGTCATCAATGTACAGCAAAACCGGGGAAACCTGCAAAACGTCAGCAGTGTGATACATGTGCACAGAACAAAAGTGCAAATAAAAAGCGAAAATGACCACAAACAACATCTAAAAAATTAAAAGTCTGCGGGGGAACAGTGCTAGCAATGGGCACAAATAAGAAACACACCCAGGAAAGTTTACAAAAAAATGAATGAACCATGGAAAGGTGTATGGAGGGGAGACTCAACCAAAAAAAAAACAACCCCTCTTTTGTAGCTGTCCTGGGAGTGTCCCCCATGTTTGTTCATGAAAATCTCTGTAGGCCATGTTGGTTATATCTTATCGCCCCTTTCCGTGGTCATGTCTGGGTATGATTTGCACGTTTGTCACCGGACAGGGTGAAGGAGCCCATAGTAAAATTGTGCAGAGCAGGGTGTGTGACCCCATCCTGCCAGTTTTATTATCCCCAGGTACTGCACCATCTCTGTGGCAACAGTGTAGTGCAGTGGACAGAGCCAGTACCTGTAAGACCATAGGGTCACAGGTTCAAATCCCATCTGGGGCTCATGGCAATATGTTCTCCACCACTAATCAGAGATATGGAAGACACCCCTTGTTTTGCAGAGAACATTAGCATGTTGCAAACATCCTTCTTATACTCCACACCGCACACACATCAGAACAATGGGCATCAGCCACATCCGAGTTGCCCAAATGCAGTCCTGGAGTGGCTCCACTCAATTAGGACATATGCTTATGCTAAGATAAGGACATGCTAGCATGTTGGTGGGACTGTACAGATGGTGGAGAGGGAAGTGGCTGCCAGCCACAGCATACATTTGACTAGCGAGGTGCAGGCTGTCACCGTCCACTAGTGACAGACAGCCCCTGTTGGATGTACAGTCATGGACGTCCCAGGGAACTCCGCCAAGCTGTAGATACACAGTGGTGCAGTGTACACAGAAAGTG
The DNA here is from genome assembly GCA_033557465.1 of Ichthyophis bannanicus. Classification (NCBI taxonomy): domain Eukaryota; kingdom Metazoa; phylum Chordata; class Amphibia; order Gymnophiona; family Ichthyophiidae; genus Ichthyophis; species Ichthyophis bannanicus. The sequence continues at coordinate 928,606,074 of CM066034.1, forward strand.
TATGAAACAACAGAAGGTCACAGGTTCAAAGTTCGGCTGGGGATATTGCCAATCATGAGCACATATTTTACTCACAAATAAACCATGGTAGTAAGCAAAACCTTTAAGGCAGAGGACAGTGGCCTCAGTAAAACCCCCAACATTTACCATCACAACCACACACACCATGAACAGGGCGATCACCTAGAGCAGAGTATCCCAAATACAGTTTTGGACGACCACACAACAGTCAGGTTCCATGCTGCCTCTAATACAAATGACTGTGCTGCATATCTATGTACCACCCTCATGTCATGCAGATGTAGCACATGCATATCCAGGAGGGACAGCATAAAACTACAACAGTGTCAGCCACACCATGAGATGATGTGGGAATGCCTGATGAAAAGCACCAGCCAACAGGCCCTGACACACCCACGCCCACAGGTTGCATTGGACAATGCATCCTGGAAAGGCAGGACATTGGGCCCTGCCTGTAACCGCCAATAGTAGCAGTTGCAGATGTCACCAATGCCACCCCACACCTGGGGACATGTTACACAGCTATCTAATGTCATCATTGAACACAGTGAAATATGGATGTATATGTTCAGCACATTTTGCCCATTGAGCACCACATGACAATCATGCAGATGTGGGTCATGTGTGCAGCAGGTCTGTTGTATGACAGTGTGTACATCCTGGGTGGGTGACCCCCACCAGCTATGTGTAACATATCCATGCCTGTACTGTTCCCAGGACTGTTGTGTCGCATAGGGCTGTTAAACCACTTGATTGTACCACACAAGACGACCAACCCTGGTAATGGTCACAGCAATGTGAAACATCAACATACACTCACAAGAAAGGCAGGGCTAAAAGATAGGCATGTTGGAAGGGTTTCTGGCTCATGCAGCATAACATGTGCATGAGTCAACATTGCTGAAGGAGAGAGCATGTGTCCCCACACCAATGGATTTTTTCCCCTAGGTAGTCACCCCAAACCCATAATGCACAGCATAGGTAGTTGCATACATGCACAGTGGATGTTCAACAACTGAGTGGCACCAGCACTAACAGGGCCTGCAGCATGTTAGCCGAGGTGTACTGGTATCAGTGGGGTCAGTGGCAGGTGGCCAGAGAAGATGGAGCCAGAGACCCTGACACGTGGGTGCACTGGCCCATAACAGAAAGGGCCGCTAGGACAAACAGACATGCTATTTGCAGGGTCTACATTGACTCAGTGTCCGCATGGTGGTGCAGGGGACACAGCCAGTGTGTTGTGGAGACAAAGATAACAAGTTCAACTCCCAGCTGGGGCCATCGGCAACACAGTGCACATATTTTATCCACCAGTAAACCGTTATTGGGAATAAAACCCACACCTGCAGAGAAGAAAAGTTTTTTCTGAGGATTGTTATTTTACCATAAGTAGCTCATAGCCCTCAGAAATGTCCAACACCTACAGCAGAGTACACACAATGCAGTACCGGAGGGCCACATGTCAGTTAGCTGTGATGCTGTCCCCAATATAACGCCTCTTTATCATGGTGGTGTACGCCTACTGCTGGCAGAGGGGGCAGTGGCTGCTGCACCACAGCAGATGCTGGCCTAGCTACCCTCATGTGGCTGCAGTCCAATCCACCAGACAGGCACTGTGTGACAAACAGCCATGGACTCCCCCGGGAATGAGCTGTTGCTGTGCTAAGACGGTGGTGCAGTACACATAGCAAGTGCCCCAAGAGCAGAAGGCCCTAGGTTCAAATCTCAGCTGGGGCACCTGCCATCCCACCCCCCATTTTCTTTCACATGCACAAAACCTGCTATTAAAGACTGCAATTCCCCTGCTGATGACAGAAGCGTTGGAAAAGACAACTTATTTTACAATAAACAGCACACACCACATAAACATATGCCTCGCCCACAGTACAGTCCCCCAAATGCAGCCATGCAGGCACAAAGAACACCCATGTTCGCTGATGTATCCAATAAAGATGCGTGTGCTGCAAGTTAATTGAACACCACCATGGTATGCATCTGTCTGAGAGGCATATTCATCACGGACATCATGAAAACCTGACCAGTGTGTGTGCCATATTGCCTGGGTTTTCTGAAAATATGGCCTACAGCAGTGGGCAACAGGGCCAGAAACAGCTGCACCTGCAGGCCCCAATATCTGATGACCAATGCAGTGGCAGGATGTCGGGCCCTGTGTGCCCCTCCAATAACTAGCATGTGCAGACATTACCAATCACACACTACACATGGCGATACCTCACACGCATATCAGAAGCCTGGTATGAGCAGTGACTGTTAGAAATGTCTATGCGAAGCACAAGCAGATCATCGAGCTGTAACATACCAACGTCTCAGATGTATGTACAATGTGTGTCAGGTCAGGTGCCCTCCAGAGATTGTCAGCCTGGAACATATCACAACAAATGTACCCCAACGTTGCCATACCCCCAGTGTGCCCATTACTGTTGCGTTGGTCTCTGCTCCTAAATAACCGTACATCGTCTCACTGCTGTCCTAGGTGTAGGGAGTGTGTGTCTGTTGATCCAGTGTGTGCTGGCTGCCAACACCTCCCACAGCCCACAATGATAGCACCGTTGCCAGTATTGGTCTGCAAATGTGCATAATGAGGAGCAAAGTACTCTGGGTATAGAACACACAGGGTGGCAGGAGCAGGATGCAGCTACACAGGGCAAATGTGCATGCCTAGGACCATGTTGTGCCTTGCTATCACCTCCACAAACATGGTGCCCATAGCATGTACGGTGAGGAGGCAACCCTCACCACGAATGATCAGTGACCACGCCATGGCTAGGTTACTACATATTGCCATACAATAGTTCTCCTCTGTGATTTTTATGGGTCGTGTGTATATATAGGGGGCCCAATCACTGAGTCAACTGCATGGGGGTTGTGCAAACATCCCAGTAATGGGTGCACAGAGTGTCCCTGGTAGCATGCAGTATGGACCGTCAAGCGGCCTGAAAGCAGTTACCATGTGTTTGGCTGGAACACCTTGCAGGGGTCAGTAGCTGGCCACACACTGTGGCCTCTGCTGCAAAATGTCAGATGGTGTTGGTTGAGCTGGGTGGCTCTGGCTCAGCTGTTTGTCTGCCTGATCTAGACATATGGATATGTTCAAAATTGCAGAGAGTGACCTGTAGGTACTGGGTACGACAGGCGGAATGAGGTTGCTGGCAACTGCTAGCACCGTAGTTGGGCTACAGAATGTGCATATTGTAATATTGTGCAAAGTGTGTTTGACAGGAAAGTGCAGGTGGTCAGAAATCTCCCTTACCCCTTCACATATATTATGAAGGGGAGGGCTCTCACAAAGGAGATGCACCCTTGGGTGAGCATTGTAGCCCAGATGGGTCAGGGAGATACAGATGCCTGAAGGAGGACTGTATGCATCAACCTATCAGACATCGTCTGACAAGCTGATCTGATGTTCTTGGCCCTCTCAGCCAGGACAGGTGCTGTGTGTCTCACCTCACACTCAGGGTGATTAAAAGCCACACACACTGTGAGGTTCTGTACCCACTCTGTACCTGCAACACAGAAGGTCTGTCCACAAAAACTATGTCCAGGTGCTGTGTGGTTGCACACCCTATCGTTGGACCATTAGTAGACTGCTGCTTTGCATGTGCAGTGCATCATGGGGGTGAGTGGACTGACGTTACCCCTGTTAACTGCAGCACAAAGTCTGCCTAGGTCATATTGCAGACAGCCAGATAGTCTCATCACAACCCCAGAGCTGTAGTCCAGTGGTGACTGCAATGCCTCAGGAGCAAAAGGTTGTTAGTTCAAATTCTAAATGTGGTTCTACAAGGAAAGTATGTTATATATCCTGACTTTGGCCCATAGACTCCACCAGTCAGCAGTAGTGTGGGGAAACGTTCTGAAAATAAACATACATTGAACAAGGCAGTGTCACATTAGTTAAATTTGTTTTTACAAGGTCCATGGGGGCTCTCAGGTGTGGAACGTGGGTAATGTCCTCAAGTACTGGCAACTTAAACACCATCACAGTGCATTAACCCAGGTAGACCCTATAAGGTGGTCTGTGGGGTACCTGCTGCTGACAGCACTGTGAGGATCTCACAACAACCACCAGTACTCCACAGTCATGGACATGTCATTGGCTGCACCCACCAATAACCTCACTGTATATGGACGTATGCAACCTCTGGCTCCCCATGCAGCAAGGTTAGGTGTGGGCCACAGCTAGATTGATAAGAACAGATGCCTGGCTGGCCAAAGAGGCAATCATGCAGACAGTGTGTTGTTGTTACCAGGGTTGTGGTGCTCCATCAGTGAGAATGGTGTATGACATATGATGTCTGCAGCAGTGTGAGTGTCTTGCCACCAGCAGCACCTCTGTAATGTAGAAAGGGCTCTGGGGCAAGTAATAATGTTGCGAAGTATGAAAATATATGCTGTGCACAGCATAGATGTAGATGGAAAGCACCATGGCCAATGGTGTTACAACGTATGATAATGTGAGCTGCCTGAGACAGGCACTCCAGAGCGCAAAAGGAAGATGTAAGCCATGATACCTCGTTAAGCAGCCAATGTATCCACCATTGCGCTATATCTCAGCCCCCAGGACTGTATGCCAGCAGATCTACCAAATTGTAATGTGGATTGTGGTGACATGCTGTCCACATTGCCCCCTAATGTCTAACACGCAACCTATTTTTCCTGTGTAATGCACACATATGAACCCCCGCAAAACACCTATGGCAACCACCAAATCATTGATGTCTGTACATGGTGAGTCAACACAGAACAGAGCCAACTAACACACATCATGCCATATCACCAGGTTGCTTGACCCCTGACGCTGATGGTTTGTTTGCACCCATTGCTATCAGTGGCAGAGCACTATCTGCTATGTGACACACATAACACACCTCATCTGACAATGGCCTTGGAATCAGTGCATATGTGTCCAGAGGTTCAAGACCACATTGTGTGAACAAGTAATATTCAGAATCATTAAATTATGTTATAGGGAGATGAGAGATACCTTGTAGCTATGTGAGCATGCAAACAACATGAAACCTATTTGTATTAATAAATGTAAAACATGTGTATGAATGATGCGTGCCGCTAATATTTGCACTTTTCAGGAGCGCAGCAATGCGGAACGCATGGGCAAGCAGTTATGAGGGCCGCAGCCATGCGGCGCGCACGTGCTTGCTCCGATACGCGCAAATGCGGAAGTGGCGTCGTTAGCGTTCGCCGCGTCTACACGCCCACAAACAAAATGGCGTCAAGGAGCAGGAAGCCCGCCTTCAGCTACAGGGAGCTGTGCCTCCTGGCCTCCCTTATTGGCCCGAAACAAAAAATCCTTTTCCCAGGGCCCTCCAGGAGGATAAACATGGGGAAGGTGCTGAGGGCCTGGGAGAGGGTGACCAGGCGCTTTAACCGTGAGGCAGACCACCCACGTGAGGTAAGTGAATGGCCACAGGTCACAAAACCATATACACAGACAGGGTTAATGTCAGCTGTCCATGCTGTTGTGTGTAAGTAGGCTAGATAAATTACGTGTAGTAGGGAAACCACATGCCAGATGCATTGTGTACCACATCTGAGTGTTTGCCCATGTAGCCATGTTCAGATCCATGTGCCCACAGAGGGCATGATGACCCCATGGCCTCATGACAGCTGCTGGCATTGATGTACTACAGACCACTGTAACACAGCTAGGCCAACCATCAGCCTAAGGAGGGTCTAGAATCACCATGTGCTGATGGAGGTATCTGCATCTGGAGGGTAACACATAGGGGCAACCATCAGGGGTCGTGGAACCTTCAGCACAAAGGCCCTGACGCACACAGGTGGCCAGGGGTTGTTTACAAATGTGGTATAATACATTCCCCTCCCCTCAGGGCTACAGAGAGCCACTCAAAGTGTGCCCTGGCAACCTGGAGATATAGATCTGCGTCCTCATGTACTATGAAACATAACCCATATCTCCAGGAGGTCAGAGAGGCCATCCAAGTATGTCCCCTATCACCCTGGGCCTATGGTTGTGTGTCCTAATGTAGTTTGAACCCTCCTCCCTAACTCCAGGAGTGCAGAGAGGCCATCCAAGTGGGCTCCCTATCACCATGGAGCTATGGATCTGTGACCTAATGTAGTTTGAACCCTCCTCCCTAACTCCAGGAGTGCAGAGAGGCCATCCAAGTGGGCTCTCTATCACCTTGGAGCTATGGATCTGTGTCCTAATGTAGTTTGAACCCTCCTCCCTAACTCCAGGAGTGCAGAGAGGCCATCCAAGTGGGTCCCCTATCACCCTGGGCCTATGGTTGTGTGTCCTAATGTAGTTTGAACCCTCCTCCCTAACTCCAGGAGTGCAGAGAGGCCATCCAAGTGGGCTCTCTATCACCCTGGAGCTATGGATCTGTGTCCTAATGTAGTTTGAAACCTCCTCCCTAAATCCAGGAGTGCAGAGAGGCCATCCAAGTGGGTCCCCTATCACCCTGGGCCTATGGTTGTGTGTCCTAATGTAGTTTGAACCCTCCTCCCTAACTCCAGGAGTGCAGAGAGGCCTCCAAGTGGGCTCTCTATCACCCTGGAGCTATGGATCTGTGTCCTAATGTAGTTTGAACCCTCCTCCCTAACTCCAGGAGTGCAGAAGAGGCCATCCAAGTGGGCTCTCTATCACCCTGGAGCTATGGATCTGTGTCCTAATGTAGCTTGAACCCTCCCCCCCTAACTCCAGGAGTGCAGAGAGGCCATCCAAGTGGGCCCTCTATCACCCTGGAGCTATGGATCTGTGTCCTAATGTAGTTTGAACCCTCCTCCCTAACTCCAGGAGAGCAGAGAGGCCATCCAAGTGGGTCACCTGTCTCCCTGGGACTATGGTTGGTGGGCCTAATGTAGTTTGTAACCTCCTCCCTAACTCCAGGGGTGCAGAGAGGCCATCCGAGTGGGTCCCTATCACCCGGCCTATGGTTGTGTGGGCTAATGTAGTTTGAACCCTCCTCCCTAACTCCAGGAGTGCAGAGAGGCCATCCAAGTGGGCTCTCTATCACCCTGGAGCTATGGATCTGTGTCCTAATGTAGTTTGAACCCTCCTCCCTAACTCCAGGAGTGCAGAGAGGCCATCCAAGTGGGCTCTCTATCACCCTGGAGCTATGGATCTGTGTCCTAATGTAGTTTGAACCCTCCTCCCTAACTCCAGGAGTGCAGAGAGGCCATCCAAGTGGGCCCTCTATCACCCTGGAGCTATGGATCTGTGTCCTAATGTAGTTTGAACCCTCCTCCCTAACTCCAGGAGTGCAGAGAGGCCATCCAAGTGGGCCCTCTATCACCCTGGAGCTATGGATCTGTGTCCTAATGTAGTTTGAACCCTCCTCCCTAACTCCAGGAGTGCAGAGAGGCCATCCAATTGGGTCCCCTATCACCCTGGGCCTATGGATCTGTGTCCTAATGTAGTTTGAACCCTCCTCCCTAACTCCAGGAGTGCAGAGAGGCCATCCAAGTGGGCTCTCTATCACCATGGAGCTATGGATCTGTGTCCTAATGTAGTTTGAACCCTCCTCCCTAACTCCAGGAGTGCAGAGAGGCCATCCAAGTTGGCTCTCTATCACCCTGGAGCTATGGATCTGTGACCTAATGTAGTTTGAACCCTCCTCCCTAACTCCAGGAGTGCAGAGAGGCCATCCAAGTGGGTCCCCTATCACCCTGGGCCTATGGATCTGTGTCCTAATGTAGTTTGAACCCTCCTCCCTAACTCCAGGAGTGCAGAGAGGCCATCCAAGTGGGCTCTCTATCACCCTGGAGCTATGGATCTGTGTCCTAATGTAGTTTGAACCCTCCTCCCCTAACTCCAGGAGTGCAGAGAGGCCATCCAAGTGGGCTCTCTATCACCCTGGAGCTATGGATCTGTGTCCTAATGTAGTTTGAACCCTCCTCCCTAACTCCAGGAGTGCAGAGAGGCCATCCAAGTGGGAACGCTATCACCCTGGGGCTATGGATGTGTGTCCTAATGTAGTTTGAACCCTCCTCCCTAACTCCAGGAGTGCAGAGAGGCCATCCAAGTGGGTCCGCTATCACCCTGGGGCTATGGATCTGTGTCCTAATGTAGTTTGAAACCCTCCCCCCTAACTCCAGGAGTGCAGAGAGGCCCATCCAAGTGGTGCTCTCTATCACCTTGGAGCTATGGATCTGTGTCCTAATGTAGGTTGTGAACCCTCCTCCCTAACTCCAGGAGTGCAGAGAGGCCTTCCAAGTGGGTTCCCCTATCACCCTGGGCCAATGGTTGTGTGTCCTAATGTAGTTTGAACCCTCCTCCCTAACTCCAGGAGTGCAGAGAGGCCATCCAAGTGGGCACGCTATCACCCTGGAGCTATGGATCTGTGACCTATTGGAGTGTGTACCCTCATCCCTAACTCCAGGAGTGCATTGAGGCCATCCAAGTGGGTCCCCTATCACCCTGGGCCTATGGTTTGTTGGTGTCCTAATGTAGTTTGAACCCCTCCTCCCTAACTCCAGGAGTGCAGAGAGGCCATCCAAGTGGGCTCTCTATCACCCTGGTAGCTATGGATCTGTGTCCTAATGTAGTTTGAACCCTCCTCCCTAACTCCAGGAGTGCAGAGAGGCCATCCAAGTGGGTCCACTATCACCCTGGGCCTATGGTTTTGTGTCCTAATGTAGTTTGAACCCTCCTCCCTAACTCCAGGAGTGCAGAGAGGCCATCCAAGTGGGCTCTCTATCACCCTGGAGCTATGGATCTGTGTCCTAATGTAGTTTGAACCCCTCCTCCCTAACTCCAGGAGTGCAGAGAGGCCATCCAAGTGGGCTCTCTATCACCCTGGAGCTATGGATCTGTGTCCTAATGTAGCTTGAACCCTCCTCCCTAACCTCCAGGAGTGCAGAGAGGCCATCCAAGTGGCCCTCTATCACCCTGGAGCTAGGATCTGTGTCCTAATGTAGTTTGAACCCTCCTCCCCTAACTCCAGGAGTGCAGAGAGGCCATCCAAGTGGGTCCCCCTATCACCCTGGGCCTATGGTTGTGGTGTCCCTAATGTAGTTTGAACCCTCCTCCCTAACTCCAGGAGTGCAGAGAGGCCATCCAAGTGGGCTCTCTATCACCCTGGAGCTATGGATCTGTGTCCTAATGTAGTTTGAACCCTCCTCCCTAACTCCAGGAGTGCAGAGAGGCCATCCAAGTGGGGACTCTATCACCCTGGAGCTATGGATCTGTGTCCTAATGTAGCTTGAACCCTCCTCCCTAACTCCAGGAGTGCAGAGAGGCCATCCAAGTGGCCGGCTATCACCCTGGAGCTAGGATCTGTGTCCTAATGTAGTTTGAAAACCCTCCTCCCTAACTCCAGGAGTGCAGAGAGGCCATCCAAGTGGGTCCCCTATCACCCTGGGCCTATGGTTGTGTGTCCTAATGTAGTTTGAACCCCCCTCCCTAACTCCAGGAGTGCAGAGAGGCCATCCAAGTGGGTTGTCTGCCACCATGGAGATAGGTATGCATGTGACAGTGTAGGCTAACACATCCACCAATCCCCAGTTGTCTGTCCAGCCCATCACAGTATGCCACAGTCACCCTGGTTGATATGGTGCAGTGTGAGGTTGGTGTTCAGTCAATTATCTGTACCTCATGCAGGCCTGATACATGCATCTGGCGTCCAGGGTGTTCACCATGTTGCAATGCTGTATCTTGCTGATGATATGCCGTAGGACACCCAATACCGTGGTGGCTAATAGCTTATTGTAACGGAGGTTATCTCAGTCCCCATATGTCACCTAGGGTATAGTGGTCTGGTTGCAAACTCACACCTGCCCTATGTGGAACATAGTCCAACACACGCACTGTACATGTATGACATGTTATGGGTAGATGCTGATATGGTTGTGCGTTCACAAAAGCCTATCACACAGTAGCTCGAGATGGAAGCCCCAAACCCTTGCGAGAGGGACATGTGCACAGCTATGTATGCAGAATTGAGGTTTACCTACACAAAAGCCTACAGGCACAATGACCCTTTGTCTACATGTACCTCACAGCTTGCCTCTGGGGGTTCCCAGACACACATCCAGGTTGCACACTACAGCCTATCATCCACAAATGTACAGGGCCGAAACAGCACATATCCGTGTAATGGTCATTGTCCGTAGTGTATTCACGCACATCTCATAGAACCCTCAGGGACACAGGTCAGAGGAACATAAAACCACCCGAGAAGCTGGAAGGTGACAGATGCATGTCCAACCATCGCCAGTATGCTGTGTCTCACAGTCGTCAAGGTACGTCTGATGTAGCTATCATAGCCCTATGACATACAGGACACACAACTCATGTGTTGGGTCAGGTAATTACATCCATGGCCATCTAGGATATCCATGTGTCATGGACCTGCCCCCTGCCACGGTGCTTAGGGCAAACCACTCAATGTCACATGTATGTGAACACAAACATTTTACCGTTACATCTGGGTGCCATTGCGTTTGGATTGCAATGACATGTACAGTTACTGTGACCCCACATGTATCTAATGTAATACCTACTGGGCTAAAGGCCTCCCCATGGACATCCACATTGGCCAAACAAATGTGCCATGCCAATGCCATGTCTGTCAAGGGTGCCAAAGAGAGACGTCCCCATGCATTTAGGGAGACATGGACATTGCGCCTAGGTGTCGCTGCCCACATGTCCACACCCACATTGAGGCATGTATGTGGCACTGGGGACAGATATTCACCTGGAATAGGAATGAGGGGACTGACGAATATCTGTCTGTGATGCAGTGTGCTTGACAGCATGCGAATGCTCCCCCCCATCCACCTTTTTTGCCTATGGTAGTACCCCACTGCTCTTGGGGTCTGCCCTGTTGAAAAGCCCAATTGCTGCTCCCCAGTGCATAATGTCCACGGAAAAATGTCATCTCTGGTCCGTCTAAGTGCAATACACCTGTATGGAAAGCAACCCCTGTGTGTGTCTCTGCTGAGGGCCCCACTAACTGTGACACTGGTGTATCTGATATCCCAGCACTAATAGCTGTGTTGACATGATTCAAAGACAACACCAGGGGAACACTGAGAATTACCCAAGTACGTTGCTCTTCTATTAGCATGGAGAACACACCATGTGCGGGAGGACATGCTCCAGGAGTGCCAAACACTCATTGGTCACTGTCAGCCATGCCTAGTGTGCTGACTGCCAAGGCCCCACATGTTACCTGTCACCATGATTGACCAGTGGGATGGCATCCAGGGGTGTGGTTTGGCCGAGACGTCCAGCCATGCCGCAAACACCCCCCACCCCCCACAATGTGGCTGTGTTGGTAGCCATTTCCCCAGTGTTTCACCATGTGTCGTGTGGATCACATCTAGACCAACATATTGTGGCATGTTCCCATAGGGACATAAACCCCACAACATAGGGATGCCTGGCAGTGGCACTGACAAATGCAGTTGGTGACCACAGCTCTGGTGTTACCACCAGGCCCAACAAAGGGAGTCAATAACCACTATACCATTGGGGAGTCGGCACAAGCGTCATAACACCACGTGTTTAGCATTGGGGCATGGGATGTGTCCATGACAACTGCACAGTCATAGCAGGTGTCACTAGCACACAGATTGATGTGGCAAAGACACGGGCCTGCAGCCATCCCTAGTACACCAGGTACCAGACAACCCCCCAGGACACACATTGTGTCATTGGCACACACAATGTTTTGGCGCACAGCATGGGCATATGGACCCTCAATGCAGAATGTCTAGTGTGTGGGACACATTGGTACCATGTAAACGCAGACACTACGCGCCTGTGTTCCAACACTGCATGCTCCCAAAAAACCACAGGGACAACATATGTGCAATTCCCCTAGGTGCCTAGAGAATTGGATGGCTCAGAGTCCAGTAATGTTGAATTGCAAGGGGGTGCCAGCATGTCCAAAACGGAAAAGTAGTCACACCCTAAGTTCAGACCCACTGGGCGGCTGGCCTGGCGCTTGGGGACATGGTTCCACTCAGTTGCAGTCGAAAATGAGATGCAATCCAAGCAGGGGACATGAGGCTGATATCCATCCATAGCCACATACCGCCAGGGGAGGCGTCCCACCCTGGCTGGACATCAAAGACATACAGGATAAACACCACTGAACAGGGAGGGGATATTTCCCCCCCCCCCCAAACCCTACCCACATGGCACATTTTGTGATCACTAACTAGGCAGCGTTATACGTTAGGCAGTGGTGCAAAATGAAAAGCCCCCGGTGCACCCCATTGTGGTTGAAGTCGGTTATGTTCACAACCACAATTGTCACAGATGACATGTTGTCAGACACTCTGTTACTGGTGTATGAACACAGCTTGTCGTGGCTGCTGTGTGTGCCATGGATCCCTGCCCTCACACAGGAAACTGTCCCAAACAAGTGTTGCCAGGGGACGTATTGGGAAATGGCGTCTCATGAACATGTAGAGCCCTAGATGTTGGCCCTCCCCCATATGACATGGGAAGGTCAGGTATGGTTCGTGCCTGACAGTCATGGTTGTAGCGAGGGCAAATGATGGCAAGAAGGTTTATCATTGGGCTGGTGTGGACACATGGGGTGAGTCCCTGCCCTTGACATTGTGGGCATATGCCTCCAAAAGTGGACATGTCTGTCACACGATAATGTCTGATACACCCACCTGTATGTGTGTCTAACTGTTCATGGACAATGTGACAGCAAGGATCTATGAGGTGGATGCTGACACGTCTGGCCTGTGCAGGGTGGTCAAACAGGTATACACAGCAATGCCAAGGACACACCAACAATGACTACACACCTGTGCATGTCTAATGTAGCCCATCGGTCCATTATGGCCATCAGGACCACACCCAGCTCTTACATGACAGAAATGTACATGTTCCACACGCCCACATATCTGGGGGAAAACAACCAGGCGTAACTTGTACAGTCGCAATACCAAATAGAGGACATCCCACCACCTGGTCAGGTTACATCCCCACCGCCCTGCAAACCACTGACAGAGATATGGGAACAGCTCATGATCACCATGTACCCCCATGCATGGTGGTTGTTGCACACACCATAGGGGGACTGGACACTTTCCAACCATGGGAGGTGGCCCATGCAAAACTACCCAAACACACCCACCCTTCACAACACAATGTGAGGACAAAATCCTCATACTATTACCCCTGCATGGCCGTGGTGTGGGAGCTGGCCACCACTAGCTTACAAGGGGTACAAGTAGGGGCATCGCAGCAGGAGGGTTGTGTATGACAACATCCCCAATATGCGCCCTAAGCCACACTACAATGGAGGGCACAGGGCCACATAGGGAGTCGCTATTGTGTTCTGGTGCTGCTGTGACAGGAACAGGTACAACAGCATGGCTGTCCATGAGGCAACACCCATCGAGGTGGGACACAGAACGCCAACCTGTGTAGGTGAGCTGCCCCACAGTGGGATTACCACCCTATGGGAATCATACAGTGGCAACGCTCAGAGTTGGTCACCTCCAGCGTTTCACCATGTCCTGCCCCTTCCGGGATAAATCTAAAACACACACACCTTTGAACAGCTGCTTGTCATTGCACCGCAGGGATGCTAGCCCTACAATGCCCACCATGTTCCCTAGGTGAATCTTCCCTCCCTCATCCCCTCGGTCTCTGTGACTGTTCCCACCTATGGCCACTCTCCTACAAATACACAACGACAACCTCTGTCTCTCACGATTCACCCCCCACCAGTCCACACGTTCGGACAGGTTGTTGTGGGGAGCTATGGGTGAGGACGCATCATTCCATGTCACTTTGTATGCTGATGTGTGACTGCCACCTAACCATTTTGACAGTTGCAGGTGGATGGTGTGGCAGGCTATGCTCATGTCATACGGCAGTGTGACACCTATGATGCTAACCTATTTGCAACACTGTCGAGGGACTGACTGCTGGAGGTCGGTTACTATGGCTCTATATGCACCAAACCGCCGGGGTTTTGGGGGGGAGAGAATCATGGTTGTGGGCCAGACAAGTCAACTGTATGTTTCACCCGCATAGCCCCATTGACAGGTGGTAGTGTGTTGTACACCTGACAACTTTTTTGCATATCCACATGTGGAGGACCTGATGGGAAGAAGGCGGCGCGAACTTTGTGCAAATTCCACCCGCAGTTCCAGTCACACGTGCCTGCAAGGGAGCCGCCAGACACCACCACAGATGGTGAGTATTGCGAATTCTCTTCTCGGGTCAACTCACAGGTTCAGGTGTGCTCATAGGGCCACCAGCTGTCCTCCCACATGCAATCTGCATAACTTGGTATGTGACACACAGGGACGGAACTCACTGCTGAATGTATGTCGCCTTCACAAGACTTGATGCCAGCGACGCCCCCTCGCCACACACCTCATGCCCACAGTCCGTCCGGTGAGTCACCCCACTCGGCACAACAACCGAGGATGAGGAGGAGGAGGTGGAGTGAGGATGAGGCCACGAACCAGCCTGGTGGGATGGAGCCAGCCGACATTCAGGACTCAGAGATGGGGCAGGCCGGGATGTGTTGGTGGTTCCTCCTACGTGAGTGTGGGAGAGGACGATGGCAGATGGCAGCATGCAGGCACACCCCTACACCAGGGGCCCCAGCATGGGGGATGGGACCGACGGGGGGTGCAGGACAAAGAGGTGGCAACGCCCTTGGGCAGGGGTGCAGGCAGGGTCCCTGCCACGGATCGGGGGGAGTTGGGGTTGTGCTTGGGGTGACGTGTTCGTGTGTGCAGGGGAGGGTGGGCGGGTGGCGTTAATTGAGAAATGAAGCTGGGGCAGGCCGGTTTTGGAAAAAGTTGGTTGTGTTGTACCACCGCCCAGCAGAGGCGGCCCCGCGTGTCGGCACCATTCCGGCATTGCAGGCGTCTGCCCGACTTCACGGACGTATGAGCCACGATCGTGCCGTCCACCCAGGTCGCCTGGTACACCTCAGCTCATGCCAGCCACACAGGACCACAGAACATTTGTTGTCTGTGTGGCTGGCATGTGTATCGCGACGGATGTTGTGCATGGCCCCTCGGATGACGATACTACGACCGACATCTTTGCCCGTGTTTCACGCCCCTTCCAGTGTTTTGACTGGGGGCCTGTTCGGCAGGTGGCCAGTGCTGTGGTTCTGCATCTGGCATCCCGATGGCCACTGCGGGTCGGCCTAACAGCATTACAGGTACCACATGCTGTGCAACGCTGCTGATGCTGCCCTATGTGCCCTCTGCTGCGCTGTGTTTCCCCCCCCCCCACCACAAGCGTGTGTTTATTTTGGGCATGTTGGCCAGTGTGTGATATTTTTTATAATAAAAATGTTTTGAAACTGCCTCACTGGTCACGGGTGTAACCTTACACCACACAACCCCCATGTATGCAAGCTCAATGGGAAGGTCCATACACACGGGTTGGAACATGCTAGCTTGGCCATGGCCATCATAATGTTACCGGCACCACATGCCGTAGACGTGTGATGAACAATGTGGTGCCATAGCGAATGGGAAAACTGGTAAACACAGGCTCTGTTGCCTGTTTAATATCTCCCGCTCTAAACATTCATGTCACAGGGATCGGTGTCTGGTCCCCACCCCAATGTAGCTGGTGTCGGCTCCGAGCAGACCCTTGGATCTGGCACACACGCATGACACCCCCATGTTTCCCTACATGCCAAATGGTGGGTTCCATGGAGGGGCGGGACACGCATGTCACCCCTGCACAATGACAGGGCCAATGGCGCACAGAGCCTCACCCAATGTGCACAGTATCAGGGGGTCGTGACCCGCTGGTCAATGGCCACGATAGTGTTGTTGTAACCCTGCAGCTGACCCACAATGTTGCATTGGGGCCTCTATGTGAAACATTGGTGTCATGTCCAGCCATGAGGGCATCGTGCACAGATCGTATGGCTAGTGAAGAAATGGCAGGCCAAGCCATTGGTGTGCAGTAATACACGACAGTACTGGACACTCCCGCGCAATGTAGCCGCCGGACCCAGATCTGAACCCCTGGGTCAGCGTTACATGGTCAGGGCATGCATGTGCACACAAACTATGCTATAAAACAAGGAGAGAAACATGGGATGGCCGGAGTACGTTATCGTATGCAATGTTACAGCAATACGGTATTGCCCTACTGGCGGACGGCGATGCCTCTAGTGTTCTGGCACGCTGCAAAATAC